>APKU01000119.1:0-159750 GCA_000472125.2 Hirsutella thompsonii MTCC6686
TAGGCTATTAATCTTAAACTTATAGTACCTTCGAATTATCCTAGGATTCCTAGCGGGTAGGATTTTTATAATCCTTATTTTCTAAGGTAATCTATTTCTTTAGTAGTATTTAAGTCTCTTTCGAAGAAATAAAGGAAGTAATAGGGTTAATTCTAAGCGACCGAAGGCTATAAGGTTCTAATAATATAGAATCCTTCTAATTATAATAAGCTAAGCGTTTTACTTTAAAGGCTTTTTATTTCTAAGAGTTTTAAGGGTTTTTCTTAAGTTATTTAATACTTATAGGTCTCTTTTTATAGTAATTATATCTTTTTAACTATTAATACTACTACTTAAAGTATTCTTTTAGCTACTTATACCCTTTATATTCCTATCTATAATCCTTTTTAATTTCTAGCTTTATTAACCTAAAAGGCCCTTTTTACCTTTATCTCTTCGGCTACCTTCGAAAGCGGGATAATAATAGCGGTTTATCCGGTTCCTAAAATAAACGGCCCTTTTAGGAACTAGATACTATCTATTATTAATAATAGCGACTTAAGCCTATCGTAAGACTTCTTCGATCTCCTTTTTATTATATATTACTATACCTTTCTATACCGCGAGTAATAGTAATTACCCTAGCTATTAATATTAGGGCTTTTATATTCGTATTTATAAAGTATAATAATACGAGTTTCGGATAGGTTTAAGAGCTTCTACTATAGGGGAAATAGATCTCTTAGAGGAAAGAAGGTCCTATAATATATTATACTTTATTATACCGTATTTTCTATATTTCGTAGAAAATTTTAAAGGCCTAATATACCGGATATATTAGCTTATCCGACCTACTCGATTAATTAGATATTTTAGCTCGATTAATTATCCTAATAGTTCGTTTTAATAGATTTTTAGGGGGGGGGCTATTTTACTAGAGCTATTTTCGTTATTACGGCTCCTTACTCCTTAGACTATAAAAAGGGGCTAAAGGTTCCCTTTTCGGGCTTAAAGCCGCGCTCTAGCCCTTAATATATTAACTAAGAACGGGTTATAGGGCGGGCTTATAGAAGAGCTCTTACTAATATTATCGTATAGATTAACTAAATACGACTAACTAGCTATTATCTTAGAAAAGATATTAGGATAGCCGGGCCCCTAATTTAAGGTTATAACTTATAGTTATAGGTAGTAGTATTTATCGCGAAATAGACTTCTCGAGCTAGAAGGTCGGTTAAAAGGGAGCTATCGATCTTATCGATCGAGCTTATTAGTCCGGCCGGCCGACCGGCGTCTTATTAATTAGGGTCTTACTAATCGGGTAGCCGGAATAATTAACCTTATAAATTCTTCTACTCCTTATATTATATTAACCGTTACTATAGCCGGCTAAGCGTATACCTAAGAGCAACTCGGCTTATAGATAAGAAAAGTAGGCTCCCCGGCTATAGCTAGATATTAAGTAACTATTACGGTACGAGCTTTCTACTCGAGAAGTAGCGTATTTATAGGTATAAGCTACTCTATAGCCCCTTAAGGTAGCTAAGTAAATAAAAGATCTAACGGTACTTTTAGCTCGGCTTAGCGTTTAAATTATAGCTCCCTGGCCTTATTATTCTTATCCTCTTCTAATATAATTTCTTCTTTAACTTAATCTTTATTTTATCGGACCGTAGCTTATCGTACCTATATTCTTATAATTAGATAGGCTTTAAGTATAGGGGGTTAATCTACCCTTAAAGTCGTCTAATATACTACTAGATATTTTATATAATATAAGAAAATAGAAAAATAATATTAAAAAGGGTTTTATTATAATAGAGGCTTTATATACTCTAGAATAAAGGAATTTTAGCGATCTCGAGATAACTCCTTATACCTTAGGGTCTAAATAGGTTATCGGTATCGGATAGTCTTAACCGAAAGGAATCCCTTCCTCCTTATATATATATTTTCCTTAAGCTTAGCTCTCCTTATCTTTTAATTTCTCCTTTTATTCTAAGGATTATTTTATTCGATCTTCCTTAATTAGTTAGTTTCTAATAGTTTCTATCTTTTCTATATACTTATACTTCTACTTTCGCTTAGAATACTAATAAGAATTAAGACCTAATCTTTTCGGCTAGGCTATTATATTCTTAATTAAGATTTAATCTCTTCGGTTAGACTATTATATTCTTAAGAGTCGAGACTTAATCTCTTTAGCTAGCTATCGTATTCTTAAGAGTCGCTTACTAAATATAATTTAATATTACTTTCCTTTAAGGTAGTAGAATTACTTATATAGTAATAATCTTAATCGTTAATTTACTTTTTATCCCTTAGGGTCTCTTTACTACTCTAGCGTATCCTTTATTAATTTATTCTTAACCGTTAATCTATTATCTTTAACGTAAGGGTTTATCTCTTAAGAAGTTTATACCTAAGAGATTATTTTTAATAAAGAAGAAAACCTAAAGCCTAGCGGTAAGTATTTATCTAGTATCGTAATAGGTACCCTACTATAAAAGGGGATAGCTTCGTTTTTCCTAGCTTATTAATATATATAAGGGTATATAATAATATAATTAAATAGTCTTCTTATAAGAAAGATATTAATTACGCTCTTTAAGTATATAAAGGTAATTCTTATAATAATAATATTATAATAGCTTTATCGGGAAAAGGGGGAAAAATATATTAAATATTAGATTAGAATTAATCTAAATATCTAAATAACTAAAGAAAAGAATAAATAAAAGGGAGAGTTTTTATTTACTTAATTAGATACTTCTTAATATCTAATTGCCTTTTTATCTATAGTATATTATTATACCTCCTTTCCTTTATTCCTTAGATAATACGATATTATATAGTATTATCCTCCTACCCTAGATAACTTCTCGTCTCTTTTCCTTCTTTCCCTTAGGAAAGGCCCGAAAAACCCGCTAAACTAGGAACTATATTAAGGAGGATTTAGAGGTAATATTATTCTCTAGCCGTAAGGGGAACGAAATATATACGGCTAATAGCTAGATCTTTCTATTATACTTCCTAGCGGTCTAGCCGCTTTTTAAAGATATAAAAATAAAGGAAATCTAGATAAAGGATATATCGACCCTTAAGAGAAATTATATTATAATCGAAATATACTATAAGCTTAGTTTTTCGATTAATAATAAGACGATTTAGCTATATCTAGGAGGTATTTTATAAGAAATAAATCGGCTACTTATTTTTAAGATATATAGGCAATTAGTAAATATTAGGCTTCTCTTTATAGATTAGAAATTTAAATAACTAAATAACTACTTCTATAGGAGAGATATAGCGGTAGGCTAAATAATTCTCGATCTTATCGTTTAGATTTAAATTTTCGACCTAAAATATAGCCCGGTTAGAGCCCTTATAGATATACTTATAGATATATTTAATAGCCTTAATAGTAATATATAACTTAACGTTAATATATATATTATACCGTAAAGAGAGGTAAAGACTATAAGGTATAACCTATTAATTATTTAGTTAGTATTTTAAGCCGCTTATATAGCGAGTTATAAACTCTTTAATATTGCGGCGCTTATAAATCGGGTAACTATTATCTAAAATAACTATCTTTAAAGAAAAGGGTTTTAGAAACCGCTTTAAATAGGCGAAATTTCCGCTTCTAGACGGCTATATATATAGCGTAATTAGATTTTATACTCTATAGGGCCTATAAGTTATATAAAAAGTAATAATTTAGCGTAAATTTACGGTTAGATCTTTAGCTATAATTAGAATTTCTATTCGAATAACTTTATTTAGGTTTTCCGGTATTTAATACTATAAAGCTACTTTAGGTTTTAGAAAAAGGAGGATATACTAATAGGGGAGGCCGTATTTCTAATATTCTATAATCTATATAATACCGATATATACTCCGAAAAGACTATTTTTTAACTCCTTAGTTAATATTAAATACTTTAAGTTAAAAATATAGCTAACGATATTAAGATAATCGGAAGGGGTCTAGCTAAAAAGGAGCTCTTATTATATTTCTATTTAATTAGGATTTACTATAACTATAATAAAAAATATAAAAGGGCCGAGTTTCTAGATAATAGCTATAGAATCCTAATAATATTAAGCGATAAAACGGATACCTTTAATATATAATATAGGTAGTATTACCTAGCGGCCGATAATATTAGTATTTCTATCTTCTAGCCGAAGCTAATTACGGATTCCGGAATATAAATCTAAATAGAGCTATATTTAGTTTTTTCGAAGCTAGAAGAGTTTATATTAATTACTAGTAGCCTAAAAATCGATTAAAAGCTACTAAAAAAGTTAATAGAAGCTAAAAGGTATAATATATTATTACTCCCGCGGATAGAATATAAATCTAGACTACTAGCGCTAGCCTAACCGGGTATTTTTTCGGTTTCGATTATAACGGTCTTAGATTTATAAACCCTAATAGAATCCTATATCTCTATATAGAAGTATTAATAGATACTTAAATAGAAAATATAAAGTATATTAAATAGGAATATTATATTAGCTCTAAACTTATCTAAAATCGTTTTATTTAGCTAAGATAATATCCTAGAAACCCCTTTTATTATATTCTTCTAGAATAAAAGCTATAACTTTATCTATAGTCGGTAGGTTCTTAATCTATCTATTTACGCCGGATTTAAATATAATTTATATTTACGGACTAAATATAATACGGAATTACCCTAATATACTCTAAAAACGCTCCTTTATAGTTAGATATATCGGAATAAAAGGATTATATTATTATATATAATCTAAAAAGTCTAATATAAAGGCTTAATTTAAGCTATTATATAAAATAGCTTATTATTCTATTACTATAGTTAGATTAAAAAAATATAACTATATAAACTAGGGATATATTCTAGGTATAAAATCTAAAGGGCTAGTAATATAATATAGCGTTCCGTAAATCTAGAAATCTATTAATCTAGGGGCTATTATACCTTAAGTCGTTATCGAAGCGTTAATAGATATAAAAGCAAATATATTATTATATTACTATAGCTTAGCCCGAAAAGTATTACCTTAAGGGTAAATTAAAAGAAAAAGAGATTCGAAAAATAATAATAAATTCTTAAATAAAAGAATAATTATATCTCCGAAATTATAATAAAATTCTTTAAATTTAGGAATTAATTTTAAAGATTACTAAAAAAAAGGATTAATAAAGAAATAAATTTAAAAAGAATAAAACTTACGGAAAGTCGCTCTTTTATTTAATATAAAGTATTATAAAAAAAATACTTTATATCTATACGGCCGAAATCGAGATATTTAATATCGAAAGGGCCGCTTAATAATACCTAAAAGGGCGGTTATTATATATTAGGATAAGGTTATATAAGCGTTATAGTATTTTCGGAGGGTTAAGGGGGAAGTAATATATTTATATATAATATAGGACTTTACTTAAGCGTAAACTCGCGTTTTTAATCTAAAAGTAATAATATTAATATATTTAAAGAAACTAAATATAGCCTTTAAGTAATTAGGGATCTTTAAGTATTTCTAGAAATTTTAAATAATAGCTTTTATTTAGCTTTTTTATATTACTAGCTTATAATTACTTTAAAACCGCGCTATATTTCTAAGCAATTTATATATATAGAATAAAGCGCGCTATAGCGGTCTAAATAAAAGTTAATAAAAAAGTAATTATAACGATATATTATATAATAAGATTATAAGGAAGATAAAAGTATTTAAAAGAGTTTTTTAGAGCTTTTTTTAGGGGATTAAGTTTTATAATATAAAAAAAAAACTATTATAGAAAGCTAGCTAGAAAACTATATAGGAAGCTTATAAAACGGAAACGAAAATTATAATTTCCTAGCTATTAGGCTAAAAGTAGCGAGCTTAATTATAAAAGCGTAAAAATATATTTATAATAACCGGATATTTTATAGCTATATAGGTATATAGGTATAGCAACGGAAAGGCACGTAAATTTATAGGTAAGCCACTTTTCCGAAAAGTAGAGTAATAGCCCCGCGTTTTTATAGAGATAGTATATATAAGATTATAAGAGATAGTGTACGGCCTAAAGTGTACCACAGCCCCGGCTGCATTGGTCTTGATTGACAGGTGTGAGTACTTCCTTTCAAGTAGGGCTGGTTGGAGCTTTTTCAGTGCTCTAGTTCAGTTTCCAGTGGGCTATGCCTAGGCCCAGCCAGCTACAGCCTTGAACTCTCTAGCGCTGCCCAGCCGTTTAATGATTGAAATTGATGTTGCACGGAGGGGGGAAGAGAACGTTGAATCGATCGACCGATGTTATCCAATTCGTCGCCTTGAAAGGATTGGTGGATCTCGAACCCGTTGAGTCATCCCGCAGGACTTTGCCCTTGTGCGCCTAACAACATTTCAAAGTTTTAGGAACCCGATGCTCGCTCCTTTTTTTACCTATCAATGTCAAACTCTAGTCCATCCGATTTCTCGAGAGATATGTTATCGTACAAAGTCTACGAAGCAATCAACAGCCACGTTAATCAAAGCAGAATCAAAGTCCTAGGCAAAACACCGTCCCGAGGTCGTGATACAAAATAGCTCGCAATCCCGAAAACTTGCATCTGGCACCGCTCTCTGTAATCTCCCCCTTGTTCCTGTCAAACCCAAATCTACCCGAGCGCTCAGTCGGCCACGAACCTCTCTGCCTTGGTCGTCCACTTTCCCGATCGGTACACAGCCAGGAGACGGCCATGGAGGACCCGTGCTCGCACAATCCTGCGTTCGATCCCCCTTTTGTTGACTGTCGTCCAACTTGCCAACTTGCCTCATCGGCGGCCTCTCGTGTCCCAGTGACGCAACCTGCAATTCCTGACCCAGCGGGTAATCTACTTGTAACGCGATAGATTTCGATGGAGTACGAAGTAGAGTGGGACCCTTTTGCTGGCATGTGAATCGCTGACCTTGGGGACTTCAGACAATTGCAAAAGAGCAAAAGATGACAGGGGCCCGAAAAACCATGCTCGCTGCGCCACGAGAGAATCCACCCATAACTTGTCCCCTTATTATGACGTCTCTGCTAAAAAGCCCTTTCCACGCCTTGATGCTGTTTCCTTTGTTGGAAGTCACCGAAGCAGAGCCCACGCAGGTTCATCGGCTCGTGCCTATTGCAACAACTCGGAGCTTAGTGATATGATATCTTGGTGGTTGGCAAAAAGCCAGCCGAATGGTGCTCGATTTTTGTGGCCATGTGCTTTGCCTCTACAATGCGATTGGTCTTTTTATGATACAAGACGATGCTGCGCAGGATATAATACAGGGCATCGTAGCGCGCCTGGATGCTTCGGGCATATCAGCCAGCGCCTTGCCGCTCTTCAGCTTCACGTCCGCCGCATGAGGGCCCACGCTAAACTGCCGGCAAGAGCCGCGCCCGCCAAGGCGCTCTGGGCCGCGACCATGGAGGCGTCCCTCATGCGCATGTCTACGCGCCTCTCGCTACACAGGTCTTCGACGACTGTCCTCCAGCTAGACGGATCTAGTAACGTCTCCCTCCATGTCTCCTTCCAGGACTGGCTCATCGGCCGCTCCTCGACTACTGGCAGGATGACTTCTTTCATCGGCAGAGCGATGGCTTCTTCGACGGGCCGTGTCTCGGAAGCCGCCGCCCGCGCCACCTCGTCCTCGGCGGCCATCTTCTCAAGACCCAGCTTGACAGCCTCGAGCTCGGTGCGCACCTCGTTGAGGACCTGCTTCTCCTCCTCGACGACGCCACGAACGAGCCTGCGCCGGCGCCATGGCTCGGCGACGAATTGAAGGACGACAAAGAGGAGAAAGTTCATGCCCATAAGCCCCCACGTGCCCCAGGTACTGGCTCTGCGGATGCGATCGCTCCATATCTGCTCCTCGTGGTAGCGCTTGAGGATGCCCGCGTTGAGCCGTTGCCCCAGACTCTGCTCCTCGGCCTCGGCCTCGTTCAGACTTTCCTGCGCGCTCGCCACCTCGCCCTCGAGCACGTGGTCGGTACGGTACAGCTCGGTGAAGCGCTCCAGGTCCGCTGGCGACCATGTGTCCTTGCGCGCCAGCAACGTCGTGACCTCACGCTGCGTTGTCGCCCGTTTCGTATTGGATGTTTTGTAGGCCTGGCGCGCCGTGCGCACGCGTGTCTTGGCGGCCGCGAGCTGCGTCTCGAGTGAATCGTTTTCCGTCTTGATGCTTTCGATGGCCGAGTAGCCCGTGATGTCGTTGAGGGTGTGCGACGCCGTCAAGACGCGAGATTGCAGGTTGTCCATGACATGACTGAATTTCTGGTTTATCGCGCTCCGTCGACTATCCATGATGGAGGGCAGCTCAAAGGCAGCAGATTTGCTTGGCGGAGCGTCACCGGGATCGCTGCTAGGATTTGTTGAGGAAGCATTAGAGTTGTTTGACGGCTGCTTATCGCCAGCCGCGTCGCTCTCCGTTTGCGGCTTGATCGAGAATAATCGTGCTCGAGCTGGTACGTCTTGGCGAAGGCATCCATGACATATTATCGCCCTTTGACTGGCGATTCTCGGGGTCGTAGTCAGCGCATTCGGTAAACTTATTCGATAGCCATGGGCCAAGGCAGCTCGCGCGATGGAGCGGCCAAAAGGCTGCATCGCGAGGGTGAAGACGAAAGAAGCAGCCCAACTACGGCAGCTGAAGTCGCGACCAGGTAATGCAGGGCGCGTGGCTGCTGATTCAATTCATGGGAGAGGGCTGTCTCGGCGGAGTCCCCCGTCAGGGACTTGGGACCTTGCAAAGAAAGACGCAGCACTGCGGCCAAGGTCCGACCGAGTTCCGAGCCGGGGGGTAGCTTCCAGAAGGCGCCGCAAAGCGTTTCTTCTTTTTCTGCCGCCCCAACGGTAAGCTGACCGCCTTTCGGCCAACCGCCTGCCGACCTCCGGAGCGCCGGCGGGCAGGTAACGGGGCAGCGGGGCTACCTGTCGGGTTGTCTATAAAGTGACATCCGAAAGACAACATCGAAGTTAACGCACCCAAGCATGAATAAAGCTGAATACTATAAACCTTGATATGAATCGGTGTATAGTAAGTCTTCTGAAAAAGGGCTGATTATTGAAGAGCTTGAGATGACTTATTACTGGGTTATTCTCTGCAGTTTGCTAAAGTATTGATTTCAGCCGACTGGTCTCGGATCGACTGGGGATTAAGTTACATAGGGTGACTCTCGAGAAGATTGAGGCCTATCAACAGCATGTTCCTTACACTTGAACCACCCTCGAACAACAGCAAACAACATGGGCAAGTATCAGACAGCCTTTATCATATGTTACATGTCATTCTAGAAGACTATTCGACTTGCAGAATATCCGGTTCTCTGGTTTCTTTTGACTTGCAGTAGACAAATGTATATACGAAGTACAGGAGCACTTCTCGGGACCCGATATCCGAGAATATCCAGTCCAAGGAGCTCCGCCGGACGCTAACCGATTCAAGTGGGTTCGGCGCGGCGATTAGACCCTCCATGACGACACTTTTTCTTTGAATGCGGTCGGACGCTTCAATGGATTTGTTTGAGAATGCATGCGCCTTTCGCCGAGTCTGTATTCTTCGGCAAGTGAGAAAAAAACTGGGCCAAACGAGCATTCCCTTGGCCTAGCTTTGCTAACTTACTTGCTTGCTTGCGGCGTGTCACTGGCTCTTTTTGTAACAATCCTCAACTCAATCATCTCATTCTTCGAATTGCCATTCTCATCACAACTCCCCTCGACCTTGAATACAATCAAGACTCAAACAACCATCACTCAAATAATTAGAATTAAAGAACCGAGAGTCAACGTCTCAAACATGGGCTCCGTCACGGGCGACACGCCGGCGCTGGCCAGCAACCCCAAATTCATCTTCTTCACCGACTTCGACGGCACCGTCACGACGGCCGACTCCAACGACTTCATGACGGACACGCTGGGCTTCGGGCGCGAGCGGCGCGTCCAGGGCAACCTGGACACGCTCGAGGGCCGCGTGCACTTCCGCGACTCCTTCCGCGAGATGATGGACAGCGTGCCGACCCCCTTTGACGAGTGCCTGGCCCTGCTGCTGCGCAGCATCAAGCTCGACCCGGGCTTCCGCGCCTTTTACGACTGGTCGCGCGAGGCCAATGTTCCCATCGTCATCCTCAGCGGCGGCATGGAGCCCGTCATCCGCGCCCTGCTCGACGAGCTGCTCGGCGCCGGTCGCTGGGACATCCAGATTGTCAGCAACGACGTCGTCGCCGCCCGCGAAGGCGTGTCCATCAACGACCGCGACGGCTGGACAATCAAGTTTCACGATGACAGCGTCCACGGCCACGACAAGTCGCTCGAGATTCGCAAGTACTCCTCGCTTCCGGATCGGCCCGTCTTGTTCTATGCCGGCGACGGCGTCTCCGATCTGTCTGCGGCCAAGGAGACGGACTTGCTCTTTGCAAAGGCCGACAAGGGTGAGCCATTAATGAAGCCTTTTGAGAATCCCAGAAAACGATGACTGATGACTTTTTGAACAGATCTTGTAACCTACTGCGAGCGGGAAAATGTGCCATTTGTCACATTTCGAGACTGGACGTCGATAACGCAAACGTGCAAAGATATTGCTGCTGGCAAGATCACCGTACAGGAAGCTGCCAAAGGACGCATTTAATGAGGATATCTGCGGGACCAGCTTCCATAACCTTACACTGCATCGTCCGAGTTGTTCGAACAAAACGGGCTGGTGCAACGACTTCTATACAATAAGGTCTAGAATTAGACGCTGACGACAGCGCGATGCATGTTAGATTCGGGTATGAACGCATTAGACATGTTACATGATTATATAGAGCTTCATAGAACTGCATCATGTCAACCCAAATGACGTGGAACAATCAAATTTTTTAAGATATATCTCGTTTCCCATCAACACGTCAGATGATCCGCTACTCCGACTTCTTCGCCGGAGTCGGAATGCAGTACCAGCAGACCACCATGACGGCATACAAGGCAATAACAATCGGATGCAACACATACGTGCCCGCCGCCTGCGCGAGCAGACCCGTGATGAATGGCGCAATGGCGCCGCCCAAGCTGCCGCACGCACTGATGGTGCCCATGCCGCTCAACACATCTCGATGCGACAATGTGCGCATAAAAACGGCCGCCGCACATGGATAAACGGGGCCGAGAAGCAGGCCGACAATGGAGACGGCAACGGCGTTGCCAACGATATTGGGCACCCACCATACAAGCATCTGGAACGCGCCAGCGCCGACAATGAGAACATAGACAAACAGTTTCTCGCCTATGCGCTGCGCCGGTCCGGAAAGCACAAAGCGGCCGAGCGTGATACCCGCCCAAAAGCCTGCTGACACGTAACCGACAGACGACGGGTCACCGCCGCGGGCTTGAATCAGAAACGAAATAACCCATCCCGAGATGGACACCTCGGCGCCTTGGTAGGCAAAGGTGAAGACGGCACCGAGGAGGACCACGCGTAGTTTGAGCGCCGCCAACATGCCTCTCATGAGCGAGCCGGCATCCTGCTGCGATTCGCGAGCTCTGGTCGAAGGGCTTTGCTCTTTTTCAAAATCCCAGAAGGACCATACCGACAGTATGACGGTGACGACGCCGATGCTCAGCGTCAAGAGGTAGTAGCGGCTCCAGAGAACGCCGGCGACGCTGACGAGCGCCGTGGCGACAAGAGGGCCCGAAGTGCCGCCAATGCCGTAACTTCCATGCAGGAGACCAAGCATGAAAGTTCCGTTCTGGAGAACGCCGCAAAAGGTGTTTCCCATGGCCACGTTGATGGCGATGCCAAAGCCTATGAAGAAGAAGGATCCGACAACCACGCCAAAGGGCGCCGCCGCCACGAGTGGGATATAAGCCAATGCCGCAAGTGTCTGACCCAATCCGAGGACCTTGGCCCGTCCAAGCTTTGCTCGCAAGATGTCGAGTACAATGGCTGCAACGACGAATCCGACGGCTTGGCCGACGAAGATGAGTGACACGACGCCGTATCCAATACCGTAGTATCTGAAGTCAAGAACCATCAGTACTCTGTTCCAAAATCAAGAGCTTATGTGAAACTTACTTTTCCATGTACGGGATCAATGCACCCGCGGCGCCGTCACTCAGAGCATTGCCAAAATTGGCCAGGCACACAGCTAACAGTCTGAAGCGGTTCATGAAAGGGTGCCATACGCTAGCCATTGCCTCTATTGGTTCTGATTCGGGGTCCGGAGTAGCTGGCCGACTCATTTCGAGATCATCGCCCACTGAGCGAGGGCTCGTGGGCTCCGATTCGAAACCCTCACGGCCTGTGCTCCTCTGCAATTCGATCGAAGGTGGCCGCTGAGGTGCCCCTGGATACGTTCGGTGGACGGCTTTGGCCGGTGCGGTAAGAGGCTGCAGAGCCGCATCTGGGGTCGGCGGCCGCCCTGACGAGCAAGACTGGACCTCGACAAGGCCGCGAAGCATTGCGGTGTCCATGACGACTTCGGCGAGCTATATTGTAAGCAAATCTTACATGGAATTATTCTGAAGAACAAATAACAGTATTATAGTAAATGAGACAAGCACGGCGCGTATTGTGAGAATTAGAAGAGTCACGAGCTCCCCTCAAGACTGGGCCTTGGGAACCCCACGATGGTTTCTAAGCAGGCGGGATGGCTGGCTTCAGCCAGTCCGAAACCCAGCGACGCCCCAGTCCTATCCATTTAACATGCTAACAAGTGGCGACTAGCAAGAGATGGAGGGGAGTTCCCAGTCGCAGCTCGTCAGCAGGGCAAACAAGTCGGTGAGTTCAGAGTATCCATGACGGAGCCCAGGGTGAAGAGTTCCGTTGCACTTGCATCCTCTGCGTCGCATTTCACTGGCTACCCTTGGTACTTAGGAAGTGGCTCGCTGACATATCCGAGGGGAATCGAGTTATTATTCGGCCGACATACTACCTGCGCAAGTGCCGTCGCCCGTGGACAATAAGCTCTGTTCGGGCGGACATGGCTGGGCCGCGTGGAGACCGGGCTTCCCCAGGACCACCCGGCGGGACCACCAAATCCGGAAACTCCACCTGGTCCTTATCGATACCGCAAATCTTTGGAGCCCCTCCAAACTCATTAGACCCTGCAGTTTTCCGAGGCCGATCGTCGTACTTCGTAAAGGGGACTGCGAACACACGCTGGCGACTGCTCTCGGACCGCATCGGTGAGCCGTTTGTAAAACCATGGGTCGTCCGAAACGCAATGTCCTCGCAGCGGCGGAAGAGGCCCTGACACCTCCGAACTCGCTGCTGCCCAATCAGGCAGTCGTGCGCGTTGTCAAGCCTGAAGGGAACAACCTCTACACTTGCGAGTTGCCCAACAAGAAGACCTTCGTTCTCGAGCTCGCGCAACGATTCCGCAACACGATTTGGATCAAGCGCGGAGGCTTCGTAGTTGCTGAGCGATACGAAACAGATTTGGACACATCTCGGGCTGAAGGGGAGATTGTTAATGTTGTGCGCGACGAAAAATTATGGCGAAAGCAGCCTTACTGGTAATGATGCAGCCCCGCGAGGTTCGCGGCAGTGCTGACGAACACTTTTCAGGCCAAAGGAGTTCACGCGGAACGCTTATGACCTGAGCGACGATGAAGATGACTCAAATGTGGGCAAGATGCCATCGAGCGATTCCGAGGACGAATGATTAAGTCATCGAGACTCGACTATGCCGTCTTCTTGGATATATCTTCGCGTCGCGACATTGCGACGTCGGCCGCCGCAGTGTTGTAATAGACCAGCGAGACGGTCATCATGAGCACATTGACGACAACTGTGGAGCTAACATCGGTGCTGGGGAAAACGTTCCATGCCCACTCCTGCGCTGCCCAAAGTGGCAAGATCAAGAAGGGATGCGGCGAGGCGACCCAAAGGAGATATGGAGTCGACCAGGCCAGGTACGCGTAGAACTGGTAGTGAAGGGACCTTGCAAACAGCAGTCCGATAACGTTTGCGGAGAGGATAGTCGTCATGACGTACGCCGGGGTGACGCGGGCGGAAACGCTGCTCTCCTCCTGCTGCGAGAAAGGAGATTTCCACTGCAGAATTGATGTTATCAAGGAAGACAGTGATTTCTCCGCAGGCTTGAGCCACCGGGTTGCAAGGAAGATGACCAGGACAGTCGCGTGGAAAGCCAGCAGCGCCATAGCAAAAGACTTGCTGAGAAAGTGTTCCTCTCCAAGCATCCGCCAATTGACCGTCCACTCAAACTTGAACTGTCGCGACAGCTCGAATGCTCTGCCCAAGTATCCTCGCCAGTTGACGGGAAGGAAAGGGACGGCAATGGCGAGCTGCAATTGGCCCATTAGCCAGGCCAGACGGAGACTCCCCTTGAAGCCCCTTCCGAGAAAGAGAACGACTCCGATGGCCGGAAGCACGAGTAAAAGCGACATTTTGATGCCGAGGCCCCAGCTGTACGCCAGGCTGCCCATGGTCCAGTGTCGACGCTGGAGGAAGAAGATGGCGAGCCACAGGAAGAAGGCGGCAAAGCAGTCGTTGAAGCACCGGAGGACGAAGACGCTGTGAAGACGCTTCGACAAGATGAGTAGCGGGAAGATGTAAGGCGGTGCCTGAGGTTGGATTTAGCAATTCTGCAACGATTATCGGCGAGATGTTGTCACCTTGGCTTGGCGATAGCAACACATGACCAGTGCAAGAGTCGCCAAGTAGAGGCCGGCAAAGAGCTTCTGAGCGAGAAGAATGTTCTCGCCGCGATCCGTCAGATAGTACAATCCCGTGTACGTATAGACATGCGCAGCGGGATAGACAAGCGGACCTGTGCCGCCCTCCATCTTGGTGTAATCGCGCTCTCCATTAACAAACTGTGAGACCTGCTCCATGTACGCCACCCAATCGATTTCGGTATCTTGGGCGCATCAGTTACAGTTGCTGAAGATGCATTTTGTGTTCAAAACTCACAGGGAACTTTCCAAATGATGAGGCTGCAAAGCGCAGCATCGACGAGCCATAGAGCTGGTGCGACGAGGTTCGAGACAGGGTGGCTTCCATCGGCAACGCTCAGGGCGAAGCGCCAGGCCTTGGAGGCCATAGACGCCTCGGGATGCGACATTTTGTGACTCAGAAATGACGGCCGTGTCAACCCTTGAAGATTAGAGTGTGTTTGCGAGGAACGTGGGTGAATGTCGACAAGGTGCAAGAAGGAGATGAGCTTGTGTTGACTGCTCTCGGAAGAGGCCCCGCCAGATTGCATAATGGAACCTTGGGAGACCCTTCAACACCAAATGAATTCTTTCCTGTCATCACAGCGGTCGAACCTCTGCCTTTTTTTCCCATGTATTTTCATCGAGGATTGCGAAACATGTAATTGATCCATCCTGTCTAATATCAATCCCAGGCAAACAGCTTTGGCTCATTGTCCACCTCATCGTCACCATTCTCCCGGCGGATCTGATTGACCAGCTCGACAACCTTCTCGGCACATCCATACGACGACTGATAGCCCCAACCTGCGTGGCCGTAGTTGTGGACAATGCGTGTCTCATCGTCCATCTTCTCAATTTCGATCCTCACGCCGCCGTCTCGGTGCGGTCGCAGGCCGACGCCATGTCGAATGATGCTTAGCCCGTCCAGCCCTCGTCCTCCCGTCAACTCCGGACAGGCCTCGACAGCACGCCTCATGATGCGCATGGCAATGTTAGGATCCGGTTCCGAGTCCCAGTTGCCCAAATCATACGTCCCGCCGAGAATCGTTCCGCCGCCGCCCGCGCGCTGCATGATGTAGAGCATCTCGACATGGTCGTCCTCGGTGCCCGACGTTGTGATCATGGTAGGGTATTCGTTGCGCACCAAGACTGTCTGTCCTCGCGCCGGTGTCAGGGCCATGTCCTTGACGCCGCCGAGCTTGCGGGATCCGAGGCCCGTGGCATTGATGATGATGGACGCGGGCGAGCCCGTGTGGCTAAGGTTCTTGGCCTCGGAAACGTCGGACAGCACGGCTCGCTTGACGACGACGCCATTCTTGAGGCATTGGCCCAGCAGCCATTGAAGGTATGTCGCCGTATTGATGCATACACTGGTGAATTCGCATCCAGATTCGTGTCCCGAGATCAAGACATCCTCCGGGCCCAGCTCGCGAAAGTCCGGCAATAGCTCTTGGTACCAGGGGCTGCGCTCGAATAGCCCGTCCAAGAGGCAGATCCCGTTTTCCATGTCCTTTTCGCGCCTGAGCACGCGACTCTCTATCAACTTCATAGTCAGATCTGGCCTGCGTATGCGGATGCAAAGAGTGGACTTGCTCTGAAAGTGAATGCCAGCCTCGGGCACCTCCTCGGTCAGACGCTTCAACTCGGGCCAGGTGCGCCGCTCCCACCGGCTGTTTTCGTGATTGGACATGCTATTCCCCAGGAATGAGCGCGAGTCTGTCTTGTGTGTGAAGCACAGAAGGGCTTCTCGAGACCTACGGCAGCACATTTGCACCTGCCCATGGCGATGCATACTCGATGTGATAGTCGCCGGGCATATGCTTGGCCACAATGGTAATCTTGTTCTTCTTACTCCTCGACAGCAAGAGGGCCGACGTCAGGCCACTCACTCCAGCCCTGGATAAACGGTGAAGACACCAACAGTCAGAAGCGAAACTAACATGATGACCTTAGGAGTTCACTCACCCTACTACCACAATGACGTTGGACATGATGCGCGTTGCCAGGGGCAGAAAGCTATGATTTGGTATGATTTATGGTGAGAGTCAAGATATGGTTGCAGTGTTTGCAGATGCAGCTACAGCTGCAGAAGACACCGGCCCGGACTGACTCTTCTTTACTGGCGCCGCTGGTCAGCCGTCAGCCCGGCCGGCTCTTCGGCTTCAAGTCCCAGCCGTCTGCTCTGTAAATGCGGGGGTGCTCTCCGGACAAGAGGCTTAATGATCAAGCTTGGGGTTCCCCGATGTCGGGTTTCATTCGGATTGGTATTGCATTTCGTCTGTCCTCAAACTTTTGGACTCCCTAAATTAATGCCGAAAGCGGAGAGCCCCTTTAAGCTTCTACCGCAAGAAACCGATCATTGCAAGACTCGGTATCGAAAATGAATAGAGTCGGCCCATCGCTTTCACATAGGACGAATAAGGGGGGCCATTGATAATCCGGCGTGGCGCGCGACCGTATGCCTCCATGATCCATCGACCAACTCTGAGGAAGATTTCTTGACAAGAAAGTAAAGAGAATTTAGAGAACAATCAAAGCATAACAGAATGTGGCGGCGAGAAGATTAAGCAACGAGCTCGACGAAAATTCGAGTTGGCGCGTTGCAAGCTTCACTTCACGCCACTGCAAACTTAACACAGCAATACTTTCCCCGTATCACCCGAGGCTTCATCGCCGGCCATATTTGGGTAACTTATATAAAAGGATGTCTGCCTCGTTGGCCCAGCTTTGCCACAACCCACCATCGTCTTCATCCTCGTCTTCATTGCTACATTACCAAACAGCATCACGACCGGGTCTTTGCAAATGCTTCTACTCTAAGCTTGGTCTCCGATCAGTACAACAGCACAATCTGCCGCGTGCCGCCTAAGGCTTCATCGACAGCCATACTTGAGTCACTTATCTAAAAGGATTTCTGCCATCGTTGGCCTAGCTTTGCCGCAAACCACCTTTATCAGCTCCAGCCTTGTCTTCATTCTACATTTCGAATCAACATCACGACCGGGTCTTTGCAGGTGCCTCTACTCTGAGCTTAGTCTACAATCAGTACACATATTTGAAGCACAAGACTTTCTGCAGAAAGTCACACTTTCCGCCATGCAATTCGCCATAAGACAGACTGAGAAGGCCATGAGCTTCGCTCCGGTCGGGGGTGTCAGAGGGCTTGAGAACAGCAGCATGGCAGCGACCGACGCTGCGTGTACGGCATGCTCCGATCCCCAATGCGCCACACGACGACAACGACGACACAAAAAGGCACGCGAGCGGGCTCTGAGGAATTTGGAAGGTTCACGCCGTCGACTTGCTCAACTGCAGGAAAAGCAGTCCCAGCCTTCCTGTTCCCAGTCAGGCACCAGATCGCCCCTGGAGTTTGCAAATTCAGGGGAACCAAGTCAGGGAAACTACCATGAAGCCAAGAACCCGTCATCGCTGGAAAGCCTGGAGCTGACGAAATATGTGCCTCCATGCCTACGCCGTTACCCTCTGATGCCACTTCGACGAGAACAGGACGAGATCGAATCCTTGCAGGCTATCATAACGGATCTTGAACGGCAGATCAAGTACAACGACTTTGGAGAAGGAGGCAGATGCTGCGATAGTGGTGGTACTGGTACCGAACACCTCGACTTCCATCACACGACATGTCGCTCTTTCCCCCGACCTCGGTACATGTTTGAAGTTTGGTCCTGTCTTTCAGGAAAGCCAACGTGGAAGCCCGAGATGCTGTGCTGCTGGGGCAACTTACGCTCGTCGTGTTTTCGGACATATGGTCGGTGGACATGTCGGGCGCGATACCTACATCATTGGGAGGTCTTACGGGGCCTTTGCCGCTTTCTTTTGTCGCTGATATGGAATATATGGCGAATTCTCTGGTCTGCGTTAGAGAATTGCGATAAACTGGATTAAAGAATTCAGGGGAATAGCGATCGGGGGATAAGATCGGGGGATATACCTCATTACTCTTCCTTGGGAGATTTCGGCGACCTGCTGACAGGAAGGAGTCACTCTTGCGTACAAATATAGGGAAGTCCACTTAGCGAGCTTGGGAACTCCTACCATGATATCTGTTGTGAATTGAGAAGGAGCAGACTCGAGTGAGAAATGGCGGGATAGCGGCCTGTTCAAGATCAAAGTAGGCGAAAGCCATTGAAGGATCAAAAAGCGACGTCGCTATGAACGCTTGGCCGCCACAAGCCAGTTCTGTGATACCCTGGCGGGGGATCTAAACCCTGCTCGCGGTGTAAGTAACTCACGATCTATCTCGGGCTCAAATGGTCTGGTTGATCATCACTTGACAAAACATCATTTGCTGATCATTACGCGCTCAGTCTGAAAGCAATGGCGTGTCGGGCAGTAGAACTTCTCGTTTCCGCTATTCTTAGCAAGCTGCGGAAAGCTCCTCCGGAGACGATGCCAACAATATTCGAACTCGTGTAAAGTCCGACGACGACACAGTTTTTTGCGCGCCCTACCTACCAGATCCGGCAACTAGTCGACTAAGAAATTTTTATTAAAAGCGAAGGGTCGTATTTTTAAAGCAAAGGGTTATAATATAAGTTATTATAGAAAGAATCTATAAAAGCGATAAGCCGATAATATTAATATTTAATATTAAGTAGTTAAGGTAGGCAGGTAAGAATAGTTGAGGTAAGTATAAGCAGTCGAGGTAGGCACGAGTAGCTAAGGCAGGTATAAGCAATCGAGGCAGGCACGAGCAGTCGAGGTAAGTATAGGCAATCGAGGTAGGCACGAGTAGCTAAGGTAGGTATAAGCAATCGAGGCAGTTAGAGACTGCTTGAGCAGTCGAGGTTAGGCGCCACCGGGACGTCTGGAACTTTTCAACTCGGCGTCTACGCATGTCTCAATAGCGGGCGCCAGATGAATCGTCGAAGACGTCCCGCGCCGTGAAGTGACGGGATGATCTAGAGTGATTTGTCGCCCGAGTACGAATAGGCGCACTGATTCATGGGCCGTTGCCAGTCTCCGAGATGTGGGCATCGTGATTGCCGTCGAGACGCCCGCCGTCACCGGTGACAATCGATGGCGACGAGAATTGACTCTGGCGATGCAGGAGACCACAACAGGCTCGCCCAACAAATTGCCGATACGACGTCGTATATTCGCACTTCGTACCTGATCAGCCAGCAGCTTAATTATGCAAACGCGTCTGATAGCTGGCGTGCCTTGAAGCGCGCCAAGCCTGTCCCTTCGCGCTTGCGAGGACAAAATGTTTTCTTGCCGTGTGCAAAAGTCTGCAGAATAACGCATGTGTGCGAAGAAGGAGCAATCCCCATTATACGGAGAAAACTTTGCTAAGTGAGAGACTAGCCACTGCGCCTGCGATCCGGATCAAGGTCCGAAATGCTTGGATTCTGAGCCATGCTCAGGAAACGCAGTGCGCCCCCGAATCCGGATCAACGACGTGACAACGGACAAGATTCATCATGCGTCCTGGACCTTGGACCATGCGTATCTGTCAGGGAAGTGCCTTGCGGCTACACGCCCGAATGAGAAGATGCGACCAGTCTCCCGTATGCGAGGTCGAGGGGGAGGCCACCGTCTTGGGTTCATTGCGTCGCAGCCGCCGTCGGGTTTATTCGAGCAGACCTCTCGGCGCGAAATCACCAGGAAAAGCCCATGGCTCGGGTTACGCTCGGGCGAGCGCCGCATCGGAAGGCCAAGCTCGGTGCCATCCTCTCACTCACCCCCCTTAAGGTTACCGCACACATGCCCCAAGACACTCGATCGGGAGAGAACCTTCAGGAACCGCACCTCAAAGTCCCCCCCGCTTTTGGGACGGAAGGCTTCCCGTCCAAGTGTTGCCCTGATGCGTTACACGGGACAGGGCCCGAGCGGCGTGGCAAATTGGCGGGAACCTGCAGCTGGTCATGTACTCGGCATATTATGGCAATCCTGATGGCAAGTCGTAAGCTGGCTGCTGTTGCTATGCAATTGAAGTCAAGCATTGTGTTTGCTTTCAAGACATCGCGGCTCCAGACGCCATGATATTCAGTCAAGGGAGGACTGGACTGGCCAGTTCTTGTCTTTTCCCGACGCTCACTACAGTCAGTGCTCGCTTCCCTCATCGCCGAGGCGCAAACGCAAGTATTGGTCGATGGCGAGTCCAGACCTCGCAGTGTATTCATGACGTTTGAACGGCAGCGAGAGTGGTTCGCCGGGAGCGCATGGCGCATCCGCTTGGAAGCCATGGCTCGTAAGCACTCGTGAGATGGTTGCGCGCCACGGTCACGCATGCCATATTGTCACGATAGCGAGGGGTTTTTTAATCCTTGCTCCGTGGCAGAGACAGCGGGTTATGACGTCCAAGCCCTCACCTAGCAGGGATGTTGACCGTGATGGCGGCTCTTATGCTAGGCGAAGCGGTCTTTCCTTTCTTTTGGCCTGGGGACACAACCCCTCCGGATTCCCAGACAGTTTCAATCGCAGGAAGAGCTGAGGTCCCGACAAGTCCGCACGGTCGGTTACCTCGTACGGCATGAGCAATGAATCGCCTGGTGTCGCTGGCCATGAGCGCGTGCAATGTTGAAGAGCCTACAACGGCCTCGACTTGAGAGGTCGGCTGAGACCACGTAAAAGCAGTGAGTAGGAAGCAGGCGGTAGCATTAAAAAATTCCAGGGAGCCGCAGCGGGCCGGGCGTGAACGGCTTCTGCATGGCAGGAGTTCCTCTAACCTCCGCTGATGCTGAATTTCACCGCGATGCTACACGGATCGTGCAGGACGAGAGCGGCTGCGCGTACTGTACGAATACGGCATGAGCCTCTAGCAAGCATCTCAGTACTGTGTTAAAAGCATAATATCGTCACCTACAGGTGTGCTGCGCTTATCCAGCCACGTGTGTGCGCGTGATGCATAGATAGGATTCGCGGTGTTTCTTGTTCCCAGTCGTGCCCATTTGCGCCTGCCCGCTTACAAGCTGGGGCTATTTTGACGCTGAGGGAAGATGGAATGCCCCGAACCTGATGAAATCAAAATTCGATTGCCAGTGTGATCAATCAATGATCTCAGATCAACGGCGTTTGTCATTTCGGGACAGGCCCGACCGAAAGTCACCGGATTGGTGCTTGCTCAGATTTGTAGTCTCCGCGGACCAGGAAATCCCCTTGATCGCATCATCGCACAGAAAACTTCGCTTACAATCCATTCAAGACATTGAGGAGGGCTGAGGGGTGCTGTGGTGGCTGTCCTGCCCTGGCCAGACTTCAGCGCGCGACTAAAACAAACGCGTCAAGAGTCCAAAACCTGGTTCTAGTGACGATTTTGAAACCCGGCAAAGCGGCGGCGAGGTGAACGGCCAACTAGCCGTTTGGCTGGTCAGGACTGGTGAAGAGAAAAGAGCTAATGCGCTTTGTTTGCTTCTGCTTCGGGACGAAAAAGCATCGCCGGTCCAGATCAAGTCGGGATTGGTTCATGAACCCTTAGCACGGCTGCCAAGGGGGCGCATGATGAATAGGAGGCATTGAAGGATGGGAGGGACGCAAAGGGATATCAGAGGCCGGCGAAAGATGCCCCGTGACACAGTAACGTCATTGTGTGCTCGGGCGTTCAATGTCTGGAGTAGGGCTCGACAACCAGCGTCCTTGACGCACGGTCAGTAGCATACAGTACTGCATTCGATGTCAGTCATCGTGGACCGTCAAACTCTGCGGCTCGAGGACTTGTTAGTGACGAAAGGGGCAGCGGGGAGGCATGTGGGAACGAGGGCGTCGAGCCCCTGCCGGGCTGAGGTGGATGCTTTGCAGATACCCTGCCAATCTGCACAGCACTCGGTGGCTACAAACGCAGCCCATAGACGAGATAGCTGAGAAACCATGGTTTAACTTCTTGAAGTATTTCAGCCTTGAAACCTGGCTCTTGGTGTGTTTGAGTCGTGGCTCGTGGCAGCGTAGGACTGCGGCTCCGTTGCCGTGGTCAAAGCCAAAGAGGGCCACGGACTGATGCGTCTGTCGGCTGGATAGCTGCACAAGCCGTGAAGCGGCCCTGCATACGAAGCAGCTCGCGGCGCAATCTTCCCAGCCATCAGTCTGTACCAGCTGCACCTGCATCATGGATCACGGGCGAAAGAAAAGCCTTGAAGAGACATCGTCATGAAGGACTCCATACTGCTGACAATACGACGTCTTTTGGGCGGTGGTCATCGACGGTAGCTGGGGTCTTGGTTTGCTCCACCACGAGCCGAGTCTTGGCGGGCAGGGCATGAGGTTAGGCTCTCGTTGTCTGGCGAGAGGGGCGGTAAAGAGGTAGCTTCCTGTAGCCCCCAGACCTACTGCCCTGTACTGTACTGTACATACAGGCAGTATTCCAATCGAGCGGTGGTCAAGGATATACTGTACGAACAAATGCGAGCCAGATGCCATGGTCAGCGAGTGAAAAGGATTCCGTCCAAGGTTGAAAACTACTTGTTGACCAACGACGGGGATGGGTAGGGCGAGTACCCGTACGCTAGAAGTCCGTGACTGAGGCTATGGAAACGTGAGGTTCGTCACGATGATCGGCTCGGAGCGAATCCAGCAAGATATTCGGCATAGAGGAACCATCACTTGCACTGCTGGCTAGAGTGTAAGCGAAAGATGTGCTGTATAGCATTTGACTGACATGGCGATGACGCTGGTCACAATACTCTATCGAGGAGGTCCAAGCCGGTAACGGACGTAAGACGTGCGTAGTAAGAGGAGAGATGGACGGCACAATTGCTGCAGGTCTGTGTGCGGGCGTGGGTTAGGGGTGGATTTCGAAGACCCAACTCATCTCCGTCGTGGACCTCGGAGGATTTGACATTGCAACTCGACTTCTTACTGTGCTGCCAATGTCTCTCTTCGCTATTCTACGCCTACTAGGAGGGGCGTGCCTTATTCGAGGGATACTTCATACAGTGCAAGCAATCCTCCCGGCTCCGGTTGCCGCTAACTAAGGTTCCTTGACGAGAGCCTGCACGGTCCATAATTGGTTTCCGCAGTGCCCCATGAGCCCGCTAGTCTGCGTCTTTGGAAGTTGCGACTCAGTCAGTGAGTACGAGGTACAGTACTCTGAAACCATATCGTACTGTGCTTCGCAGCGAGGAAGCAGGGAAGCTGCGAGCTTTGGACGAACTTGAGCGTCCAAGACGACTCACCGCAAATGCTGTGCCATGTGCCGGTACATGACGCACAAGCATAGGAGCTTGAGAAGCATCCCACCCAAGGGTTCAAGTGCTCGAGATGCTCATGTGATAGGTAATCTTGGAGTCTTGCATTCGTGATAATTGCATTCGTCACGAAGTACATCACGGTCCCTTTCCTTTAGGAGACGCAAAGCACAGTAGGGTTCATAAGTTTTGCACAGTACACATCGACCTTCTGTAAGAAGCCACCCGTGGTATCGTCGGACGTGGCCAACAGGACAAGGGATTCTCTCGTTTTGCGAGTTGATATCAGAGCAGAAATTACGCCCTCGACGCGTCCAATCAGACGTGGCTTTGGGGTGCCTGCAAATCACCATCGCTGCAGAACGACGGGAGTTTTTATTAACGAACAACCTGGTGGGGGGACACCCTAGCGACAGTACTTTACAGGAAAGTGGTAGGATGACGCCGGCAATTTGATATTACTTGCAAGTATTCGTACTTTATGACCCGTAGGCTGTACCTGCCTTGGGTGCCGCGCAATTCCAGATGTCGGCGAGTCCGCAGGTCCGGTGAGGCAACCAACCTAGGGTACTTAGAGATTCAAGGGCTCGCTCGCACCTTGCCTTGCCTTGCTGTAAGGAGGTGAGTCTTGCAGAGTCAAATGGCAGGGCGTAACAATAAAGCATTGCTACTATTTGACTCAGGACGACGCGACCAGGGCCAAAATTCTCTGTACCGCGTCCAGGTACCTCGTACTTCCGTTGTGCTGTCCGTCCTCGGTGGTGCATGTGCAGTGCAGGCGGCGGCACGGCTTTGGCTTCAAGTTCAAGGTTCCAGTCCATGGATTGCTGCAGGCTGCGGGCTGCGCGCAATGCACTAGGGCGTTTTCTCCATTCGAGGTACCCACAATTTCTCGGTACCTCCAGCGTCCAGTTCGTCAATGTCAATGTCGCCTCCAGGTTCCAGTCATCCAGTCCACGGGCAGGCGTCGGGTGCTCCTGCGTCAGGGTTTCCTTGACAGAACTCTCTCCTGTCCTAGTGGTCCAGGTGGAGCACCTTCAGGCCAGGTTCTTCTGGTGGGCACTGGGGACACTGGGGACACTGGGGACACTGCGGGACGGACATGCACCAACATGATGGGCCTGACGCAAAGCTGTAGCGGGAGCTTGGATGCTCTAGCGCCGCAGAAGGGCAGAGTCCAGGCGGAATGACGGTCATTTTCAATCGCATTCCCCTTCCAAGTGCAGGTTAACGCAGGCCTACGTCCGGTACCTACTCGTACCTCGTACTGCACAGTATTCGTCGCCATCACGGCCGCTACCTCGCCTGTCTTTCATCGTCGTCCCCCAATAGGATCACGCCCAACGACAATCCTTTTTCCTTCCCTGCCACCCCTTCTCCCTTTGCACCTTTTCAATACTTCAGGCTCTGTTGGCACCTTTGCTTTCTCCCATGAAAGCAACTAGCTGCGATTTCTTCGCGCCTCGCCTCGCCTCGCCTTCCCGCAACGCCCTCTCCCTTCCCCTTTCGACGGGCGCCCTTTTTGACTTACTCGCCCACACGACTCAAGGGTCACCATAGTCTGCGCTTGGCCCGTCCTCCCGCATTCCATCACGCCAACCTTCGACACCAAGTTTGAAAAGGGTGGCAAGACGAGTGAGAGGTGAAAAAAAAACCTTGCTCTAGCGACGACTAGACGCCTCTTCGCCGCGTGCCACGACCGCACGCCTCGCGACCCCCATTTTCCCTTTGACGCCCAACGCGCTTGACGCCCTTGAGCCATCTCTACTCTTGCTCCCACTCAACCTGTCAAGCCTCTCCCTCCCAACCATAAACTCTATCAAGCAGCCTCGACCGCCCTCTGCTTTGCTCCTAGTCCTCTTCCCTCCATGTTCCCTCGCCACTACAACCTTCTTCACCAAACACCATGCTACCTCATAAGCCGCCTAGCATAACTCTATCATACCCGACCGCGGCTTGTAATTGACAAGACAGACTCAAACAATAGTACTTTACAACGCAGACCATGGCCATCTGGCCGTTTCGACGCCGGGCCGCCCGCAAACGCCCCAGGTCCGGCGCCGCTCACTCGGATGGTGACGGCACTTCGGCCTCGACCCGAATAGACGGAGTTGTAGCCAGAGCAGCCTCCAAGAAGAAGCAACGCATCGAACCCGCCAAACTTCAGCGACGGGCCCGTGCCCATAGTTTTTCCCCTGGTCGCCGCGACTCAATCCGCGTCGTTCAGCCTCAACGCTTTCCGGACTCGTCTCGCCTGGCTGATGCCCCAGACGATGACGGAGCTTCCGAGTGGCAGCGGCCACCTACCCTTTACCACGGAAACAGCCTTGCTAGGAGGAAGAGCAGCAAGAGGAGAAGAGATGATCACGAGAGGGAGGCAGAGATCAAAGCCATGAGTGCTTTGGCTTCCTCGCGTCTGGCTGGCACGGGCACGGCGACGAGGCGAAGTAGCAAGAGGGCCAAAACCGCCAGCGGCCCGGGCCCGTGGGAGAAGCCTCCCTCCAATGTGTCTCTACCTATTTTCGATTCCATCTACTCGAGTCACTCATCCGACTCGGATTGCGTGTCTTTCAAGGTCACCACTTTGGACGCTTTAGCACCGCGCCCGACTTTGAGATGCGCGACCGGCTCTCGATATGTTCCCTCTCGAGCTTCCGCCCCCGTCCGATCAGCATCACAAAAGAAATCGATTGCTGAGCGAGAAACGATTCCCGAAGAGGTTCTCAACTCACGCAAGCGCGTCGATGACCTCGCCGATGGCCTCGACGCCAGCGATCTCCGCGAGCTCATGGAAAGAGATAATCGAAGGCGGGAGAGGAAACGACAACATGATCAAGAGCGCGTGGAGCGAAGACTAGCCCGCAGAGCAGAGAAACAGCAACGCGAAGAAGCCCAGGCTCGACAGTCAGGCTTGCCGACCCCCCCGAACCTCGAGCGAGGTGTCCTGGGTCGTGAACTTGTCGGTCTGGGTATTGGACCGCCTTCGGCTGTTGTGACCTCATCCAAGAGGCGCGAGTTGACACCTCATGAGCCCATGCTGGATGTTGAGGATACCCGATCTAGACCACCACAAGAGGTATTTGAGGACGCTGCGGAGACGCTGCCACATGATGAACCCCATTCAGTCGAGCATCCATCCTCAGCCCCTATGCCCAAAAACACCACGCCGCCCCCAGAGGCTGATGAGCCTGTCTCTGCGTTGCCACATGGCTCGATACTCGCCGGTCTGCTGCGATCTAAAAAGTCGCAGTCCAAATCGACGTTGAGCTCGGACAGAGATAAGATGACGATTGATGAGGAAACATCACGCAAGGATTCGGAAAGTGGCCACAGGTCAACGCGTCTGTCAATCGTGTCCTTCCTCCGACGTGGTGTCAAGGGACGAACCAACTCAGGGCCCTCGTCATTTTCGAACACGTCGCGCGAAGAGATGCAGGCTTCAGCTTCGGCGCAAGCGCAAGCAGAGGCCTTGGCAAAGTTGCAAGGCGACGACACCGCTTCACAACCTCATTACCTGGCAAGCAAGTCTGGAGCGCCTGGCCCAAAGAGAACGCGATCCCGTTTTCGCGAAGACTTGCCCGACTATCCTCTATCCCCTCCCGAATCAGTTGGGCAGTGTCCCGAGAGAGAGCCACCACTGCCTCCTGTCGGCACCGGGCGTTCGGCCATGACCAACTCGCAACCATCATCTCCTATTGTAGCCACAGCCGGTCGGTCCATCGAGGCACTTTGCCGCCGGCCCACATCCATCGAGAGACTTCACGGTGCTGTATCGCCCGATCCGCAAATGTCCATGTCTTTGGCATCTATCGATTCGGAAGGGTCATGGCTTTCTGGACGGGTGGGCAGTCATCGACGATCGGCGATGCGTGATAGCCTAGCACGAGTCAACCGTCGCGAACGGACCATGTCCGACTCTCCTGCCAGCAGCACCCATGATGAGGCCGTCACCGACGACGATTACCTTTCTCGGCTGACGGCGAATCGTCAGTCGGGCGAGGAGGCCGCTGATAGGCAGTCCGACGACGGTCGGCCAAGTAGCGACGACGAACCGATGCAAGAGGAGAATGTGCGCTGGGGAGCTGTCGGTGCCAGGCCTCAAGTTGTGGAATTTCATCGTCATGATCGGGACACGATGCGCAGTCGCGAGGGCTTGTTGAACATGTACCCCGACAGCGATATCGAGGGCGAAAAGTCGGTTTCGTCGCCTCGGAAGAAGATGCACCATCCGCAAAGTGCGGAATTTCTTGATGCGAGCAGCAGCACTGCCCAATGAGGCGAGTTTCGTTGGCGCCAGCAGTGCTAGAGAGCCGAGAGCGAGCGGTCTCTTGATTATGATTGACGACTAGAGCGTTGCATAGTGTAGCAAGGCTGGATAGATGGCTTTGCATCATGGCGACTTTGGATGACGAGCTTGCACAGAAGAGTTTCCCTGATCATTGTTGGCGTGGCCGACGCCCATTCGGCAGACAGTCCTACGACATATTTCCTTTAAACCTCGAGTGAGGCTTTGATTGGGCTTTCGTTCCTGACACTCGACTCTCTACTTTTTCTTTGTCCACATATACACTGACCGCAGTCGCTCTTTTTGGCACAATTTCCTTGGGTTTGACCACCGATTGGACTGCTCCCGATGCTGTGTAGCCAGCGGGAGTAGTCCGATTGGCGGAAGGAAAACGCATTTGGGGACAATGGACAGGAAACTCTTCTGATGCTTTGCGCGCATGCCGAGGGCGCTGGCCTCTCTACACGTGGCTGGCATATGCGACTTCTCTCACATCTTTGTCACAATTTCGATTTGCATTTCACCAAAGTACATATACTGCATTAGATACCCGCGCGTCTGGAAGAGGAGGAGAAGGATAATGATGAATTGAATTGATTCCCTTATTGATGCCTGGCTTTGATTGCGTCTCTGACTATTTATTCGATGCAAATTTAGGTACGAAGTAGTCAGAAAAAGTGACGCCATCGGCCTAGACCGAGCTGCTTATTAAACGACAACGTGAGAAAAGGGTCGTCGTGACCGGGGTCACTGTTTGGCCTTCCACTTATTCAACGTCCCTTGAATTCGATATACCGACCTCACTTACATACCTCTTCGGAACTTACCTTGCTCTCAACATATTCACCTGTGTCTACCTCTCATCTCATACCGAGAGGCGGGAATCATGGCCTCGATGCGCATCCTCAAGCCATTGGCAGCTGCTTCGCGACCGGCAGTGGCAACATCATTGCGGTCCGGCGTCGCCGTGCGAGCCCTGCACGCAACTGCTCCGCGAAGACAGGTTCAAGAAGTTCAGAGGTAAGTCTCGATATGTCCGGGGACTTTCGATCCAGGTTCTTGCGTCTGGGAGGCGAGCGGGCGGTTTGGGTCAGGCAGGGCTGAAATTAACGGTCGCGCAGTGCAGACGAGTTTCAAAAGGCCGTGTCGAGTAACTCGCGGGTCATTGTCGACTGCTTCGCAACGTGGTGCGGGCCGTGCAAGGCCATTGCGCCGGTTCTCGAGAGGTGCGTCCTTGCCTTTTTTCCCCTTTTCTTCACCAGAGTGCACAAATTTTTGGAGTTTGGGACTTGTCGCGTGCTGGGCCTGGGATGGCTTCAACAGACGATGGAAGTTGATGGACAACAACGCAATGGCATACAAAGGTTGAAACTGCTGGGACAGAAAGGCTGATTACTTTTGCGACGACTGGGGCGTCGCTGTCTACAGGCACTCGGAAGAACAAGAGTTCAAGGGCAAGGTGCACTTTGTCAAGATTGACGTGGATGCGCTGCCGCAGGTGACGCAGCAGCTCCAGGTGCGCGCCATGCCGACTTTTGTCCTGTTCCGCGACGGACAGAGGGTGGGCGAGGTAGTTGGTGCGAATCCGGCGGGCTTGGTGGATGCGCTGAGGAAGTTGGCTGCGTAGATGCAGTTTGACTCGTTGGGTAGTTGATAGAGGGAGATGATGTATGAGACCAGCGTTGCGACTCAAGCAAGCCATGGGCTTGAAGGCAACGATGTCAATACGTGATTTGTACGTCATGGTATGTTATCGATATGGACAACTCAAAACTTGGAAAAGATACTAGTATTTCGAAATCTTCCTAGAGCTCTGCCCCGGCAGTGTTGTCCTGAGTTGACTCGCGGGACTGCGCCCTGGCAATTCATGTTGTTTGTCTAGAACGCATTGGCTGAGCCGCGCCAAAGAACAACCATGCAACCCACGTCACATTCGAGGATAATCGTGTGAGAGTGCATTGAATGTTCGACAGTGTATAGGCATCGCAAGGAAAGACTTTCCAGCACTTCATCTCTAGCATGCTGACGATGATGGATTTAAAGATTCAAAGGTCAGTTGCTGCAGCAACGTGACGCGCTCGGGGCAGGTACCTATTTACCACTTGAGCCCCGCTTTTTGCCAGAGAAATGACCCTTGTCATCAACCACCAAACATCAATCAATTCCCATCGACACACTTGACCGCCGCAGCGCAGAAACGCGCAATCGACATTCGACAAGTCGCCACGGGCGCATCGCATCACCAGTCATGTCGTACAATCCGAGGATGAGCATCATCCCGAGCTCGCAGCAGCAGCAGAATCGGTCGCGGAAAAAGGAGGATGAGGCCGACGCGTTCATGCGGCTGCCAGATCGCGAGATTGTCGGCTGCATCACCGACATTGGCATCAGTTTCACTGTCGCCGACCTGCAGAAACCCAATCCTGCGCATGTTCAGCAGATATTCGAATGGTTTGCCGAGTTGCTGCTCAACGCCACGCGCGAGACGGTTGAGCCCGCCATGCGTGCCGCCGCCGAGGACGTTTGTGGCGACTTTTCCGACGTGATTCCCGTCGACACGCGCAACCTCATGGGCTTCTACGTGTCGCTGCGACGATTGCTCATAGAGTGCGGCATCCAGGACTTCAGCTTCAACGACCTGTATAAGCCGACGTACGAGCGCCTCGTCAAGATCTTCAGCTACCTCATCAACTTTGTGCGCTTCCGCGAGTCTCAGACGAGCGTCATTGACCGCCACTTCAACAAGACGGAGTCAGTCAAGGCCCGCATCGAGACACTCTACTCCGAGAACCAGGATAACGAGGCCCGCCTTGAGGACATGCGCCGCAACCGTAAGACCATGGAGGCCCAGGTCCGAGAGAAGACGATGCGCAACGAGGATCTCAAGAGACGGCTGCTCGAGTTGCGCCGCAACCAAGAAAAAGTCGCCACCCGACTCGAGGACGCAAAACAGAAAAAGGGACACCTCACCAACCTGCTGGAGCAAAAGACGCACGAGAAGCTCACGCTCAAGCAAGAGAGCACCAAGCTCCGGCCATATATGCTGCAGAGCCCCTCGGCGCTACAGGACAACCTGACGGAGCTGCGCGAGATCCTCAACAACGACAAGGCGCACATTGACGCCCTGGACCGCCGAGCGCGCGCCCTGCAGACCTCGGCCGACTCGTTCGCCGTGGTATCAACCGACGTGGCGTCGTGCATCAAGATCCTCGACGAGATTGCCGGCGAGCTCGCCAAGGAGGAGGAGGAGCTGGCGCGCAACGCCAAGCAGCGCGACGCACTTTCCGAGAGGGGTAACAACGCGAGGGAAGTCGAGCGCGCCGAGACGATGCTCAAGCGCCAGCTGAGCAAGTGGACGGAGCGGACAGAGAAATTGCGCGAGCAGAGCAACCAAAAGGCACAGGAAGCCAAGGACAAGATGCACGAGCTACGAGCCGTCCACAAGAAGCTTACCGAGGAGCACACGGAAAAGACCAAGGAGATGGAGATTCGAAGAGTGCGCATCGAGCAGACGGAGAAGAAGGTGCGTCGTTGTACTTCTCACAATTTGCCTCGCGCTTTGGCTAACGGTTGCAGATGCTCGACCTCAAGGAGAATATTGAAAATGAAGTCCACACGGCCTACGACGAGTATCTGAAAATGGAGTCGCACATAAAGCTCTACATTACCGAGATGGAGCAGACGATTGCTTGATGATGTTTGTCGACCATGTGGCTTTCAAGTTTCGGGTAGCATTGGGTTTTGCTGGTTTGCGTGGCTTTATTTTAGACGACTCATGATGCAAGATACCATAGTTTGGCGTTGAGGAGTCGGTTGGCGTACCGAGAGCCACGTTGGCATCGACGTTTTCAACGGACTGGTTCACAAACAATCACGTATTCAAGATTGAAGGAGATGTTCAAGCTTACCCAGGCTTTATGCTCAAGTCATTATGCGCATCGACCACGAACCACCGATCAAGGACCCTCCTGATCGGAACGACTCGGCCCGGCCACGTCCCGTCGTCCTTCATCACGTTCCCGTTGAGGAGCGGGACGCTCTCATTGAGCGACGCATCGAGTTCATCCGGAGACTCCGTCTTCCTCGGCTCGATGATGGTCGCTCGCAGACCGTTTCTCGCAGCGGCCTGCACCAGTCCCGCAGCAGACGTGTTGAGCCCCTGCGCCGACCACGCGCTGGTGTCGCGGTGCATCTCCAGGAAGCCGTACGCTACCAACATTGGCGCTTGACGAGCATCGTGCTCGGTGCTGCAAACTCGTGGCGGCGGAGGCTGCGTGCTCGCGTCTCGACAGGAGAAGGCGGCGAGGTAGCTGCGCAGGTGGGCGAGAGTGGGGAGAAAGGCGATGTGAATGTGTCGCGACACGGCGACCTGCATGAGAGGCGCGCGCAGCAAGGAGTGGCCGTGGCTTGGCGAGGGCCCATTGTGTTCTTTGTCTGCGAGAGGAGGAAGCTGGTGCTTGACGTCTTGGATAAGGGCGTCGAAGAAGGGCTCTCGCGGCCAGCAGATGAGCAGCGTCGTGGGGTGTGTGTGATTGGCGAGGATGTAGTTGAAGAGCTCCGTAGGTGTTGCGGGCGACAGAACGAGGGGACGAGACATGTCTATCTCGGTGTCAGAGTTGTAGTTTTGAAGATAATAGCATTGTCCGCTGTGATTCTTTGATGAAGATTTGAATCACTTTGTTCTCTCGAGACTCATTGACGACGTTTTTGTTTGTCACAGCGATTTTGTGAACACTTTTCTGATGCTGTCGTTACGGTGGTCGTACGAATGAAATCTTGCAATAGCCGGAACAGACTCTATTCCGTATCGCCATGGCCATTGCGCAAGTTCGTCAAATGATTTGAAGCTTTGATCGTGAGAGGTTGAAAGTTTACCACGTGACGGTTCCTCTGCACTGCAGCCTGCTTGGGCATTCAAACTGCAGTGACCGTTTTGGCGGGGTGCTCCAACGTCAAGCCCGCCTTCAACCCGGCCCGCCCAGCTCGTGCCCCACGCGACCGACCGCCATCCACCCATGATCCGTCCATCAATCATCAAGGCACGACACAAACCTCCCACCCTTCACCCACCCTCCTTCCTCTTGGCCTCGAGGCCGCGGATCAAACACCCGAGAAAGCCGCAGCTCTCGTCGCCTCAGCCATGGAGTCGGTAGCGAGAATCTCGAGTCTCATGGAGACTGGTAAAGCCACCCCAGATCGCCGCCCATCTCGAGAGAAAGAGGGAGATAGAGAGGTCGCTAATGGTCACCAGCGAGAGAGCTCACCCTCGACGCCGCTCAGGCCACGCGCGGCTCCCGCACGAGCTCCAGACTGCTCGACCGCAACCAGATGAGGAAGCTTCTCGACAGCAGGAACGATAGAGAGGTCCTCGAGGGTCTGCGCCGCGTCATATCCGTAAGCTTGCTCTCCACGCCATCTCCGTTCCGAGGATCAACATCATGGATGGAGGTTGACTGAGCGCGCGTCCGCCGCTGCAGATGATGTACCGCAACCACAAGACGCTGCCATTCTTCTCCTCGGTCGTCAAGAACGTCGCCTCTCCGAACCTCGAGATCAAGAAGCTCGTCTACATCTACCTCATCCACCACGCCGAGTACGAACCGGACCTCGCCCTGCTCTCCATCAACACCATCCAAAAGTCCCTCTCCGACACGAACCCGCAGGTCCGCGCCCTTGCCCTCAGGACCATGTCGGGCATCCGCGTGCCCGTCATTAGCCAGATCGTCACCCTCGCCATCAAAAAGGGCGTCGCCGACATGAGTCCGCTTGTCCGGAAGGCCGCCGCCCTCGCCATACCGAAATGCTACCGTCTCGATCCGAGTCAGGCGCCGCAGCTCGTCGATTGTCTCGCGACGCTTCTAGGGGACAAGCAATACTACGTTGCCGGCGCCGCCATCACAGCCTTTATCGAAGTTTGTCCCGATAGGATAGATCTCATTCACAAGCATTACCGGGGTCTGGTGAGAAAGGTCGTCGACATGGACGAGTGGAGTCAGATCGCCCTGCTACGGCTCATGACGTATTACGCGCGCAAGTGCTTCCCTCGCAGGACTCGAGCGCCTGAAAAGACGCAGCACAATAACGGCGTTGACGATTTCTACGGCGATTCATCCGCGACCGGACACGGCTCGTCCTCCGATCCAGACCTACTACTCCTACTCAACTCGATCCGACCTCTCCTACAGAGTCGCAACTCCGGCGTCGTCATCGCCGTGACTAGGTGTTATGTCGATGTCGGAACATCAGAATACGTAAAGCTCGCCGTCGGGCCGCTTATCGCCCTCCTCCGAGGCGCGCAAGACATCCAACAAGTCGCGCTCTACAACATCGTTTCCGTCTGTCTGATGCGACCACACGATTTCGTCAAGTACGCAAGCCACTTTCTCGTTAGGGCCACCGATACGGCGCCGGTCTGGGAGCTCAAGCTCGAGGTCCTCACAATCATCTTCCCCCACAGCAACCCTCAAGTCAAAAGCCTCATCCTCAAGGAGCTCGAACATTTCTCCCAAGCTTCCAGCAAGGCTTTGGTTCGCGAAGCCGTCCGTGCCATTGGTCGGTGTGCGCAGTCTGATCCGGCAACTGCGCCGCGGTGCCTGAAGCTGTTGCTAGGACAGATTGCTAGCTTAGACGGGACGCTTGCTGCCGAATCGCTGACCGTGATACGGCACCTGATCCAGCAAGACGCTGAAGGCCACGTCGGGACCGTGGTGCGGCTGGCGAAGAACCTGGACTCGGCCACCGATCCTCAAGCGAGAGCGACGATTATCTGGCTTGTGGGCGAGTTTTCGGGACTCAATGGCGAAGACAACATCGCACCAGATGTCCTGCGGATCTTGCTCAAGGATTTTGCCAGCGAGTCGGAAGCCGCAAAACGACAGATCCTCCTCCTCGCTGCCAAAGTATACCTACATCATCTGAATCGCAAGAGCGAAGCCGAGAAGAAGGAGGAAGGGCAGGAGGACGAAGACAAGGGCGAGAGCTTCTCACCAGAGCCTGATACCCACCCCTTGACACGGTTATGGGAATACGTGCTGCTGCTTGTGCGGTACGATACGTCGTTCGACATGCGCGACCGGGCGAGAATGTATCGCTCCCTCCTTGGCGTGCCTCAACTGGCAACGCTCATGCTTCTCGCACCGAAACCAGCCCCGCAAGCCCCCAGCCCTTCGGAGTCGAGAAAGGGATTCGCGCTGGGATCTTCGACTCTGGTTCTTGCAGGTGGCGGCGGCATCCACGGCCTGAGGGGCTACGAGACTCTCCCGAATTGGGTCGAGCCCGGCAAGGAACCGGATCCCCGGCTGCGGGAGCAAGAAGGCGGTGCGTCATGGCGGTATGAGAGCGATAGGGCCACGGTGGCTGCGAGCGAGAAGCTTGATGATGCTGCTGGTGCTGCTGGTGGGATGCGCGCGGCGCCGTCGATGAAGACTAATGGTCTGGGTGAAGGCGTCGGCGCCAAGACGCTGGATGATTGGTTGGCGGAGGGCGAGGCCGAGAGCGACGACGACGAGAGTGAGGAGACTGAGGAGGAAGAGAGCGAGGAGGAGGATAGTGACGAAGAGGAAGAAGAGGAGGATGAGGAGAGTGAAGAGGATGAGGGAGGGAAGCTCATCAAAAAGTAGAGAGCTGTCCGGGAGACGGACCAGTGGGGTTGTACAAAAAGTACAAGCTTGCTGTGGTCCGCAAATATGGACTCGGTGCCTACCTAGATATCACGAGTTTCGAGAGGTGAGCTTTGCGAGAGGATCCTCGAAGCGCCCTTCTAGCGATAGGCATTACAAAAGTATACATTCACAATGAACATCACAAACAAAGATGGTAAACTTCTGATCATGTGTCGCTCATTATTGATATAAATGTGCGCCGGAATCTAATAACATGTCTTGGGAGCCAAGTTGCATATCGCTATGGACTCGGCCAAAATATTTCGAGATATCTGAACAATATATATGCAACTTCCATCACTCCTCCTTGCCGCCAATGTAGCGGTAAATGACGGAAAAGTCACGGTTAGCGCAATCCTTGCGCTCCTTGGCGCTATTATAGACCTTGAGGGCCTCGTCGCCCAGCACCATCTTGGCGTTGGCCTCCTTGGCAGCAAGCATGGCTAGGTTCAGGTCCTTTGCCATGAGCTTGATGCCGAAGCCGCCCTCGTAGTCGCGGCTCGCGGGGGCCGATTCGACGACACCCTTGACGGGATTGTTGATCTCGCTGGGCCAGCAGCGCCCCGTGCTGACGTTGATAACGCCGGCGAGGACCTTGGGGTCGAGGCCCCAGCGCATGCCGAGGTTCATGGCCTCGGCGGTAGCGATGTTGCTGAGGGCGAGGAGGTAGTTGTTGGCCAGCTTGGCCGACAGACCGGCGCCATGGGGCCCACAGTGGAGGACTCTGCGACCCATGCATTTCAGGAAAAACTCGACGCGTTGCTTGAGCTCCGGTTCGCAGCCCAGCATGAAGGTGAGAGTACCGGCGCTGGCGCCAACGACGCCGCCAGACATGGGCGCGTCGACAAGAGTGCCGTGACCAGCATCAGCGAGTGACTTGGCCACTTGTCTCGACGTGGACGGGTCAATCGTCGAGGTGTCGATGAAGATGCGGTTTCGCTTGGGCAGCGGTTCGCCGTTGTGATCACCACTAAGCAATGATTCGACCAAGCTCTTGACATGCGCGGGCTCTGGTAGCGAGGTGATGACGACTTCCTACAGACGCAAAGGTCAGCGAGCTGCATAGACTGTGCGGGTACATGATGCGGCTTCGAGTGTTTTCCAGTAAATGAATTTGTCAGAGGATTGGCTTATAGTGTAATTAATCAGAAAAGAGCCAGCGCTGTCTAGACGCTGGCCCCAACTTAGATCATAGATAGAACAATTTTGCTCATCACGCAAACGGGCGATAAAGTCGAGGCGGAGAGTTAGGAAAAGAGGAACGGAGGACTTACAGCATTCTTCACCGCGTCAAATGCGGTCGGCGCGACCGCAACGCCACCACCAAGTTGATATTTAAGATCTTTGTGAATGATAGCCTTCTTCTTGGCTCGGATGCGCTTCATCTCGCTATGGAAGCGATGCATGGCATTTGTGTTGATGTCATGGACGACGAGAGTGTGCAGCTCGGACAGTCCTTCGTGAAGATTCTTGGCCATTGGATAACCCTGCACAAGTACCAACTTTAGCCAAAATTGATCAGAAGAGACCGACGTTGGAGAAGACGAACCATTTGGCCGAGGCCGATGAAGGCTACGTTGGTGAGGCTCGCCCGCGTGGTGGCAAAGCCTCGCCTTTGCGCCAGAGGCATCAGGCGCGACATCGTGACGGTTCTCATGGTGGTGAGCGACGAGGCGGCGATGGTCATGGCAACTCGGCTGCCGCTATTGCAGGAGCTGTCGCGGCAGAGAGCTCCATTTCGGGAGGGGGGTTGGAGGGGGAGGACAGAGGACGGGGGGAAGAGAAAGGTGAGACCCCGGTGTGGGTAAGCGGGGAAAACGGGGGAGGGTTTTCTGTAGCCCAGCCTTTCCTTTCCCCCCCCTTGTCCCAAGTTACTGGCCAAAGCCGCCCATTGCCGGTGCCAGCCAGCCGGTCAGCCAGGGACGGGCCGAGCACGCGACCATCAGGTCGATGGGTAAGGTATTGCTGGAGATTCAGGTGAGCATGACGTAAAGTGTCGCCTGCATACTGCAATGGCAACGAAAGAAGCAGAAGGTGCAGCGCGAGTAGATTTGCTGCTGCGATTGGTGAATGGGAAGAAGATCGAAGTAAAAGGCAATGGCGCACGAGAAAAAAAAAAACCTGTTTTTTATGTGCTGTTGGGCGGGTCATTTCGTGTCCTTGGGCGGTCACTGCTGGCAGTTTTTTGGCTCCTGCCCCTAATCATCCTTACGCCTCAAACAGCCTCGATTCTAGAAAGTGGACGCCCATTGTCAGAAGGATTAGCCAAAGCAATGATCGAATGCGATGAAAGGAAAAGATTGCGCTTCATTGCGCACCAGTTTGTAAGGGGAATATGTATTTGAATACACAAATGATCAATCCAAAAAGTGCCACTCCAAAGGGTTCCATCGCAGCAACCGATCCCACCAGAAAGAACGACATGGCTTGCCAATATTCTTGTCTTCTCTCTTGAGATTCTGCGCGCACAACAGACTTCATAGCTTGGGTGATGACTAGTCTCAGGCTCGCGATCCCGTAGGTTGCTCTCGATCCGCTACCCTAGACACATTCTGGCCGGAGATGTCTCGATTGGTGTTGTTGCCATTAGGTCTTCCCAAGAACCGACCAAAAGGAGTCTGCCCAGTGCTTCTGGCGCTGTTGGTAGGGCCTGGTGGAAGCAGTGGTGGGCTCGGTAAGAGAGAGGCGACCATTGACGGCAGCTCCATGGTTGGTGGTTTACGGTCCGCAAATGAAGCTTATGGAAAGCGGAATATCTATTCTGACGATGTGTTGAGAAGGTTCAAGAAAATGACTGCGTTTGCTAGGCAGAAAGACATTCGGAGGCAGTTACCAACAACGCTGACGTGTCAGGCTCCATCGAGGTCCGGATCGACCCTAAGCCAAGATCTCAACACCGCCGATGAATGGATTCAAGCAACAGGAGTGAATGCAACGTTAAAGCCCCACTTGAAGAGGTGCTTGGACTCTTCAGTTCTATCGTGTTCGTTTATATTGTGCTCCGCAGTCCTAGGTTGTCCGGTTGATGAAGTCGATGTCGAGGAATCAGACCTCCTTTCGACAAATCACCTCACCATTCATCACGCTGAACCATGTATCATCTTGCTCTCCCCACTTCCTCCATACTGCTGCAATCTCATCCAACTCACTTTTGTTCGCCAACCCCAGCTTCTGCGCCCCATCGGCAAAGGACGATGCCACCGTCCTCTCCGCCCACAGATCGCTCCACCAGGCAACCTCCTCCTTGGTGCTGTAACACCAATTACTCGAGCTGCAAGTGATTGAGCTCTGTGAGAACCCAGCCTGCCGTGCCCAGGCGTGAACCATGCGGCCGGCTTCCGGTTGTCCGCCGTTGGCTCTGGCCAGTGTACCGTACACTCGCCGCCATGTTTCCATGCCGGGAATGTCGGGATACCAGACAAATGCACCATAGTCGGCCTCTCTCGCTGCGACGATGCCGCCGGTCTTGACCACGCGACGCATTTCTTTGAGGACACCAACGGGATCGCGTACGTGCTGCAAGACCTGATGGCAGACGACAATGTCAAACGTTTCATCAGGGTAGTTGAGGGAGTTGGCATCACCCTCGACAAACTCGATATTTGTTACGCCGGTCTCTTGAGCCAAAGCCTTCGCCTGCTCGAGGACACTGCCTGCACGCTCAAGTCCTGTCACTCGGCCCTGCGGCACATAGCCAGCCAAGTCGACGGTGATTGTCCCCGGTCCACAGCCAATGTCCAGAATTGTCATGTGAGGTTTGATATGAGGTAAGAGGTATGCAGCCGAGTTGAGTGCCGTGCGCCACGTGTGCGAGCGGAGAACTGAAGCATGGTGGCCGTGAGTGTACGTCGCCGTCTCGGACTTTGGAGGCATGTTTGCCATTGATCACGATGGGTGTCCCTGAAGAATGGGAGGAGACGATAGCAGGAGAGGAACGGTTCGCTATTAGGATGAGTGGGATGGATCAGGTTGCTGTTTAACGTCTGGTCTGGTATGCACGTCTCGTTGGTCCGGTGTCGGAGCAGTAAGAGAGCCTAGTCGACCACTGGAAACGCAACCTCATGCAACCCAAGTGTGTAAGCCATGCCTTCAAACAGAATGTTCAAGGCGAGCAAAACGTGAATTAGCCAACTGTCCAAGGAACTCTCTGATTCGACTGTATTGTACTCCATGCAATGCCCACCTTTGATATTCGCATACACTGCCAATCATCACCGTTGCTGCATAAATGCAATAGCCTTATGGCACCTAAAGAACCACCCAGAGGGAGATGCTGCCATTGTTCTTGCTGTTTGGGACATCTCTTAGTGGAAAATTGAGTATGTAAACCGTCTAACCCTGTTCACTGATCTCTGGCATAGTGTTCTCAGTAGATTGTGGACAGTGGTCTTATTTTCACAGCTCTGACAGTCCGTAAGTAGGTAACTCCAGCCAGTCCGGCTTCGGTACTGAACAGGCAGCCCCTTCTATTGTACCAGAACCGTTTGCTTGTAAATTTTTCAACTGCTCATCGTTTTCTTTTTCTTCACGCACTGCATCGTGGAATCAGTCCGAAACCCACCAAAGCCGGGCCTGTTCCCGATTACCAGTTGACAACATGTCTGATCAGAATGTCATTGCAGGCTTGGCGCGCATGATGAAATCAAGCGAGTTCAGTGACTTGACTATTTTATGCAATGGAAAGACATTCCACGTTCACAAAGCCATCGTTTGTGCTCAATCACCAGTCCTTCGAGAAGACGTGCGAGATGCCTCTGAGGTACGCCAACTTCTAGACTATCGTCCCATCGCGCAGCATCGAGGGCCTCGTCTGATGATAACCTTTTTCTTTCTTCCAGAAGTCTTGCGATAACTTCATCGAGATGCACGGTTTTCGGCCCGAAACAGTGAAGAGACTCGTCGAGTTCATGTACACGGGCCAGTACAGCAGCTTCGAAGACGCCATGGAACCGACACTTCCCGAGCCCAAGCTCATCCATACCATCATGTCACACATCCATGTAAACGCTATCGCGCACCACTACAAGGTCGGCGCTCTCCAAACGCTCGCCAACGAGACTATCTGCGTGCTTCTGAAGCAAGACGAAGACGGCCTGTCATGGAAGAAGGCATTTCCACTCGTCGTCTCCCAGGCTTTTGAGCTCACCGGAGACAAGAATCTCCTCGAGATCCTAGCAGAGGCGGCGATGAGGCACGGGTCTGCTCTAGCTGAGTCCGAGGATTTCGAGCAACTGGACGCCATATCGGGCTTTTCCTTTGCGCTTTTCAAAGCCTACGCTCATAGCATGGAGGCCACCCATGTCGAGATGGATGCTGTTCAGGCCGAGTTGCACAATGTGCAACAGACGTTAGCCGAGGCGGAGCAGCAGGTGCAAGAGCTCACTGCGCAGGTTACGCAAAAAGACAAGAATCACGAACTGCAAATGCTCTGCAGGAAGCAGCAGGTTGCCGACCTGGTGAGCCCTATTAACATGTTGAACAAGACGAGGCATTGCAAGTCCTGTAAAGCCGGCTTCGCGTGCCGCATCGAGGGCGGACTGCTTATCTGCGCAGGATGTCGTTACAAGCATCAGGCATCGTGAGCAAACAGGCTCTTAGAGACGCAGAGGGTGTATCTATACTTTGCTGATAGATTCTCTTCATGACCTCTCGGAAGGCAAGACGAGGCACGTCTAGACTTGACGATCGCGCCTTGAAAGCACAAGTTCGTATGTACAAGATATGTGAGCGAGAGCAAAAGGTAGCAGGCTTTGACCCACTTACTATGTGCTTTCCTTTATAAGAAACGTCCACGCCCTTCTGAACAGTGCTGTTTTGTGTGTGACTTGCAAGTAATATGTCGTGAACCCTCAATACCTCCTGGCTCATGTTACAAGCTCAATCGAATCGTCTTGTCTTCACTGACGCTCCCTTCTGTCCCTTCCAGGCCGGCTTATTGGCTATGCGAAAGTCAGTATGGCCGGGGAGAACCTCGCATATGTCTCACCTTTCACATGGAATCAAACAATTCATCCATGTGCAGAGGCAAGCAGCATCTATCGCACAACGAGAAAAGGCAGGACATCCTCATACTTTGCCACGTGATCGTCCAGTTCTCTCTCTGCCGCCCACATGCGAAAGGAACACAAGGCTGGAAACGGGGCAGTTCATTCCTTATCTCGCCCCTATAGAGGTATGCACTTAGGAAGAAAATCTTTCGAGTGAATATTTTTCAACTTTGTTTTCGTCAACGAGCCGCATCTTCTCTTCTCGACAAGTAGCTTCGAATGTGTCAAATACTTGCCGATTATCTTGATTTACGCTCGTGCTCAAGACTTCCACTTCAGTTTACATACGCCATCGACTCGACATCGCGGCCACGCCGACAGTCGGCGCTTGACCGACATGTCCATCACGATACCTGCGCAAGAGCTGCCCAGTATAATCACCCACGGCTCGAAGGACTGTATGCGATACGTGATGGAGTCGAAAGCACTATGGAATTAGAGTATCACAGAAAACTGGGGAGCTTAAACAGAAAGACGACAAAATTGTGGACAAACCCCATATGATTAGAAGTATGGATATGGAAATTGCGGACAAGGACGACAAGATTGCGGATATGAGCAAACTGTCCAGGAAATGCTCTGAATTGAAGCAGGCGATCGCAGTGCTCTCGGATACTCGGAATTGCCGGCACTGTGGTGCCGAGTTCTGCTGCTACATCAACCATCACGATAATATTCTCCGCCGCGCTGATTCCAAGACACGGCACCATGATCACTAAGTTAGCTGATTGGAGATATTGGAATCTGCGATTGGCAAACCCAGTGCTTGAGAAGGCTTCTATGTCATTGCTGGCTAAGCGAGGAAGAATATGATCTACAGGCACGAAACGACACTTGACATGCTCCGTGCCTGGGCGAAGGCTGTCAATATCTTTGTGGTGTATTAATGCCAGCGTTTACAGGGTACAAAATTAACATGCAGCGGCCTCTCTCAAGCCTAGGTTCCTTCGTCTCGATAAACTTGACGGTGTCTTTGTCGAGCTGAATTCGCCGTGTCTCTGGTCGTCCTGCTGCCTGAAATTAAATCGAAACATCCTCTGAATCACACAAACTCTTTGTCCTCGATTCGCGCCCTCCCCTGGTACATTCCGTGTGCAGATCGAAGGCAGTGAACGCGAGCTGATGCTTCGGCAGATCTTGCCTGTCCAACATCTTTCAACATGAAGTCAGAAATCTAACTCAGATCTTCGTCTCATCTCACCCAGTGTGTCGATCCCGCCGATCCCGCTGGGAGACACACTTCTTCAAGGAGGATGGAGGTGTGACAGGACACCCACCCTCTCGTTCTGATGTCGCGGATAAAGCTACCTCGGACGAGCAGCCACCGAGTCGACCGTCGACCGCAGTCCTTATTCTCCAGATACCACGCACAGCGGCGACAGTCTCACCTCAACAACACGTGGACTTCCTCCTGAATCCCCCGACATCACTAAATTCCCCCGAGCAAACAGCTTTCGAGCTAACTACGTGGCAGCACGAGCAGCGCTGCAAGGTCCAGCGGGTCAAACAAAGACTCTCGGACAATGCGACCAAACCACCGGGTCACGAGACACGCCGCGAATTATTCTTTCACCGTTGATAGAGATAGCAAACAGCGAATTCGTCACATGATGAAGGGGAGGAGAGGGCGGCATAGGACAGGTGGGAGATGCCTGGAGCAACCGCCCGAAAATGGCAAAATGCCAACAAACCACGCGGGGCGGGCTTGTCTCTTGCCGACGCTGATTCGAGCGTTTGGAGACAAAGAGGGATGTGCATGAGTGGTGTTGGCATTGATTGGCAGAAACCCTTTTTTCCTCGCGTGCGGCTTGTCCAGTTACCCGGACAAGTCTCATTCGTCAAGACAAGACGCGAGACACAACGTGTGTGTGTGTGTGTGTGCGTGCGTGTCTATGGGTATAAGTGCGTGTGTGAGAGAGAGAGTGTGTGTGCGGTGGTGCCACCGGGGGAGTGGCTAGACATCAGATTAGGCTCGTGCAGCCAGGCAGGCGGCACACCCTGACGCACATTGTTCAAAAACGACACTTTACCGGATAAAGACATTGAGGATATCACATCAATGCCATGCAGATCTATTCGCTGATAGGCGCTCATGGAAAGGCTGCCTAATGGGGATTTTGACGACGTATCAACTCGTCCACATAACTAAGATGTAACCAACCCGTCCCACCCCGTGTAATTCTTACGACAGCTTCAGCGGGAAGTACGGAGTTACCACTTCACCAATCACATGCGTAGCGATCAGTTCACGATGTTGTGCTAATAAGCGTCTCAAAGAAGATGTAAGAACCGGCCGGCGTGAGCGGCTTTCGATAGATTCTTAATGGTTCAGAAAGACAAACAGTCGGGTGTCTTTCTCAACTTCCTCCACTGCTTCTAATTCATCTTCTAAATCATCCCGTAGCCCCTCCTTAACAGATACTCTCAAGCCGCTAGAATCATCTCGGCTGTGCTCCCACCCTCAGGCACCTCACGCAAAAGACTTGTGGTAAGAGGAAACAACGTTCCTTGGCGAGGCAGCCGTATACGAAAAACCCATTCGTCTTCGTCCCCAATCCACACACTCATTGACATTGGGAAACGCCAGTCGCCCGACGCCTCCCGTGGGTGGCGCATCTCATGGTCCGCGTGACACGAGATGATGCGAAGATCCCCTGGGCATATGTATGCATGCAAAAGCGTGATTGTCACACAGATACGGGTAATGGACAAGGGGTTGAGGAGATGGGAGAAAGTTGAAATGTTCATACACACACGCAAACTCGAGCGACAATGCCATTCTCTCTCCAAAATCACCAAAAGCTCCGGACCTCGCCATGCGCAACGTCACGCAAAATGCCGTACGACGCTCCTCCCCCCGTGATACCGCGCACTACGGATCCTCCGCGTAGCCGCAACATGGAACCTCACACTTGCTTTTAGACGTGTATTCTGATGAAAGAGAGAAAGTCATCAGTCATGTATTAAGAAATACGCTGTAGATGAACAAAGAAAAGAAAACACTCCGCTCCTTCAGATCTCTTTCTCCCTCCCTGTTGCCCTTTTTTTTTCTCTTCTCCTCATTGCGCGTTCAATGAAGGCTGTAGCGCCTCGCTTACCCATATTCACAGTCGTGTCGACTTGGAGGGCGGCCCGACCCTTCAAAGCAGTATAATTCATCGTTCCTTCGTGGCCGTGCGCTTCCGACTGGGTAGCGCCTGTTCGTTTCTCATGCAATTCGTCACAAACGTGTCCTGTCGTTTGATCATGCTAATACCTGATCGCGGCCGGCGCGTCAAGCCTTCTTCTCACCCATGGGCTCAGTTTCCACTCCAATGATTGTGTCCGAGTCCGACTCGTGTAGCCGCGGTGCCATTAATCCAGCGTCACTGCCTGACCTGTCTTGCGCAAAAGCTGTCTCGATAACCGTGTCGTCCTTCTTCTCTTCCGGCGTGAGACTGCTGTCCGCCTTGCCCAAGCGAATGAAGAGGCAGATTACGAGGGCCACGCTGGAACAGCCAACAGCTACCCAAAAGACGCCCTTGTATTGTCTCTTGAGATCCAGGCCAGCCGCGCGGAATTGCTCCCGGGCGACATTTGCAATGGCGAGGAAAAGGGCTCCGCCGAGGTACAGCGTCACGCTGATAAGGGCACCCGCCATACCCTGTCGGTGCTTCGGGAGACTGGTCGTAAGGAATACGTTGCTCACAGTCCAAAGAACGTCAACGCAGGCCGCCTCGAAAACCATGGCGGGCATGACCCACGCCCAGTAATTAGGGTTGTCTGGTATGAGCGCAAAGAAAAGTACAGCCAGAACCTTTGACGTTCCAGACATGATCAAGAGAATGTGGCTGGGAAGGACGTGCAGGATGAAGCCGCTCAAAATAGATAGGATTAGTCCGGCGACGGCCCAGGGCGCGTACCACAGAGCCGTGGTGAGTGCCTTTTGACCGAGGACAATTTGAATACTACGATTGGTCAGTGAATGTCGAACACCATCATCGGGAGTGCAAACTCACTAAAAGTTGGAGTAGAACAAAAAGACGGAAAAGATGCCCCAAGAAAAGATGAGGCAAACGAGCATCCTCTTCATGTACTTGACGCGAAAGATGTCGGCCGGGATAAGAGGTGCTTCAGCAACCCATCCCTCCACATAGATGGCTGCGATTGTGAAGAGGATGCCGAGAACCAATGTCACGATCGTCTGAGGAGCGGCCCAGCCGTTCGGGGCGCTGCTCGTGACGGAGTAAATGAGGAGTGTTATAGCCGGTACCGTCGTAATGGCTCCCCACCAGTCCATCGTGACGCCCCTTTTGCGCGTAACGGTAAAGTCGCGCGGCGAGGTGATGAGCGTGCACACGCAGCACGGGGCTAGAATGAGGCCGCCCAGCCAAAAGTACCATCTCCAGTTGAGCAAGTCCTGGGCCATGCCGCCAAGGACGATGCCGAGGAAGAAGCCAAGCGGCGCGACGGCTCCATAGAGGGCAAAGACCAAGTTCTTTCTCGGCCCTGGGCGATAGATGGTACCAAGGAGCGATATGCCGGCGGGCAGGAACGCGGCCGTTCCCAGCCCCTCCATGGCCCGGCACAGCACGAGTAAACCAAAGTTATGGGTGAAGCCGCCGGCGATGGTCCACAGAGCAAACCATGCTAAGCCTGCATTGAAGACGACATAGCCTCCGTACATGTCGGTCACACGTCCGAGGGGGAATAGGAATGCTCCCGCCACCATCGTCAGGACGCTGGCCGGCCATGTCTGAGACCCCGGGGGAATGTGAAACGGCTCGATTAAAGCCGGTAGTAGGACTTGAAAACCGCCAATGACAAAGTCCTATGATGCGTCGTCGATTAGTCATTGACATCCAGAAATGAGCTGTATTCTCGAGTCCGAATCGTGATGAAGTAGGAAAAGCCGAAGAGAAATGCGATTGACTGTTTGTTGAAGGGGAAATTGGGGCGATGCTTCCGGTAGACGTCGACTGAAGAGAAGTTTTGAGAAAAGTACTCACAGCCATGGATAAAGACCCAATCATGCAAACCAGAAAGACAACCTCGATCCATGTCGACGAAAACTCGGGGGGTCGCTCTCGTCCCAACCTCTCGAGGTCAATGGACTCGGTCGGCTCTTCCTGAGCCTCGTGAACCGACATGGCAGGCTCACGGGAGGCCATTTTTGTTGTCTTTGGCCGTCTTTGGAAAAGATTCCGCGACCGGGATGGTGGTTTATATCAACTTCAAAGGCGCGAGCAAGAAAGAATCGGCTCCCGATACCGAGGTGGCTGTCAAACCAGAGTTACTGACGCCATTTTGAACCTCGTTCCATTCCTCGAGGCCCTTTATACCCGTCACTCACGGCACCCCCATGAGCCGTGGACAAGAATGTCCCCGTGGGGCCGGCCTCTTGCCCGATGGCTTCCAATCTGCGCAGTCATGATATCGTCACGTCCCCTGCGACTGTTGGTCTCGCGACCAATTCTGATGCGCTCTCGATGCTTCCATGGCTGCACTCGCCACCGGTGCGTCCCTCCTTGTCGACGCCCAAGGCGTTTTCTCACGATGGGAACGCAGCCGGATAAAGGGGAAACGCATCCAATGTCGAATGGTTTCCTGATATGGGAAGTATACGAAGCTCTAGGCCTGAAGCCGGCCCCACAACGGAGGCCCGGATGGTGTGAGGTGCGCGAAAGAGCCATCGTGTAAATTAAGGCGGGGGGTGCGAGGGCGAAGCGGAAGGGAGAGACCGAGTCCCCAAGGCAGCATTAGACGATTCAAGGGCCCGCGGTATGTGTCATGAACCCGTTCTAGACAGTGTCAGTAGCCGGCTGTGGCGGGCTCCAAGTCCTGACTGGGAGCCTACGCGCTGTCCAACGCATTTGCAAGGTGCATCGTGACCATGAGCAACGTAGAAGGCTGAGGTGAGAGACGAAGCCCTGCTGTGGACGCACGAAGATGAGATTCCTGCCGTCGACCCCTGTCGCCGACGAAACTCGTGGCGCCCCCAAATTGGGTTGGGTGCACGGTGAAGGAACTCTGGCGTCTGCCGATGAAGCCAAGCTGCTGCCAGTCGGACATTGCTTTGGGCATTTATCTACAGGAGCACATGGCAGCTTGGGCGTCTGCCGCTTAATCCATTGCGCGCGCTCTGCGGCCGATGTCGTGAGGTTGCCCATTCGGGTGCATAGGCTTCGACTGCGACTCCGGAGCCAAAAGGGAGGGTCGGGCCTGCAGGTCCCGTCGCGGCATCGGATGCACGATGTGTCGGCCGCTTTCCGCTTTGGGCAGTCCTGGGGACCATCTGCATGGAAGCGTAGCGACAGTGTCAGGCGGCTGTGACCCATCACCCTCCGGCCCCGTGGTGGCCGACATTCGACAGTAGGGAAGCGGCCCCAGATTGCGGATGATCCCCCCGTCCAACCACACCCAGTGCCGACAGTGAGTGGAGCCATGTACCGGAGGACCATTGAGGAGGCCGAGAATGAGATGCCTCCCCTCCTCCATCTGCTCATGTGTGGACTGTGGACGGAGCAGCCGTGGTGCGCCAGCGTATTCTGCGTGTGTAGCGCGCTGCCCACGCTCCCCAACCGCGGAGCTCGTGTCGCCGCGGCGGCCGGCACAACCTCCACGTCGTCTCTCGTCGCTGCAACCGAGGGGCAGGCGGCGGGGTTGACAAACGACAAAGACCATGGCTGTTCCCACCGTATCCGTTCTGTCGACGAGCAACAACAGTGTCTGACCTTTTTTGCTCGGCCGGCATCCCAGCAGCAGCAGGCAGCAGGCTCATCCCGCGCACCAGACGTCCAACGGCGTGGGGCGACGGCTTTCTTCGCAAAATCCCATCCATCGGAGACGGGAGTCTCAGCAAGGGCGCGAGAAGACAAGTGGATCAACGCCGGCGACGGGGCAAGAGAGCGGCGCGGCCAGAGGCTCGTTGCTTTCTCGCCAGGCACCGTCCAACGGCAAGGCAGTATAGACAGGAAAGGGAGCCCAGCGTCTCAGATCGCAGCGGCGCATGCCGAGCATCAGCAAACCGTGCCACAACTGCCGCCGCCGCCGCCTGCGCTGCGATCGCTCGTGGCCGGCCTGCCACAAATGCGCGGTCTCGGGGCAGGAATGCCTCGGTTACGGGAGGGTTTTCATCTGGACACAGGCGATTGAAGCCCATGGCAATCTGAAACCGTCGGCGGCAGGCCCGGCAGCTGCGGCGGCGGCCACTTGCGCATCGTCGTCGTCATCATCGACCACTCCAGCATCGGCCCTCGCACCCTCGCCTCGCTTGTCCTGGGCGTCGGGGACAGGGCCACAGAGCCGCAAGCACCCGCTGCAGCATCAACTGTCTAATCTTCAGCCACAGGGTCGGAGACAGAAGAGGCCGGGCCGCAGTCAGGAGATTGTCGACAGGTCCAATGGTGGCGCCGGCAAGGGCGGTCCTGGCATTGAAGCTGGTGATGATGCTGTTGGCGGAGTAACTCCCAATCACCAAAGCGGTGAGGGTACCAAACCCGCTCACTATTACCCCAACCACAACCCGGGGCAGGAGCGCCTCCCAAGTTCCTTCTCTAACCAATCTGAACATGGCAACATCACGACCGGCCTCAATGACGAGATTGATACGCCATCTTGCCACAGCGATGGGCGACATGCGTTCCGTCCCCAGGATGCGGCGACATTGGCCGGCACTCAGAACGACAGCTCTTCGATGCAGCAGAGTCGACATGGATCCCTCGGGCCGGGCCGCGTTTCGCTGGGGAACCTGACGGATCCCGTCTTCCAGGATCTCGATCGAAACTCGCGATATTATCTCGCTCACTGTGAGTTGCTCAATTTCATTGGCTCGAGCCGTCGGTTCGTCCTGAATCCTATCCTCTCGGCTGCCTCCTCATTGCAATCTCACCCCGCTCAGCCCCCGCCGTGGTTGAGCCTGTGACGATGCAGCAGAGCTCATCTTGTCTCTCCTCTCTGCCGGCAATCAAAATTGACGGCTCACATGTCATTTCTCGCCTTTCATTCGTGCAGCGGGACACCGGCTCTCGCGCTGGCAACAGATGAGATGCTAACGCTGCAGTCGTTCGACAGTTGCCGACAGAGTCTGCAAAGACCTCGTGGCCCGTGACGGCCCTGACAGCAACCCCTTTCGAGAGCTGATACCGCTGACGAACCGGCATCCGCTGCTGCTGCATATCCTCATCGCGACGTCAGCCATCCATTGGTCCAATATCTTTCGCCCAATCACTGCCATCCCAACGGGCCTGACGGACCCGGGGGGCTATCTTGCGCAATTGCGAACCAAGGACCTCGTCTCTCGGCAGGCCCTTATCGATGCCCTCACTGCCAAGCAAAAGGCCATGGGCCACCTGCGTGAGGTTCTGGATACGCTCGACCCTGCAGTGAGCGAGGTGGCGCTTGCCGCCATGCACTTCTTCGTCAAGTTTGACCTCATAGACCTAGAGCGTCACGATGATAGGGGCTGGCAAACTCACCTCGAAGGTGCTAGCAGCATTCTCGCGTTGCTGGCACCCGGGGGCGCGAACAGCTCGTCTAGTAGGATGCTGCGTGACTGCGTCATTGCAGATTGCTTCATGTGAGTTCTAACGCAACTGTCCTACCTCTTGACGTCAAAGCGAGTATTCGCCACTGCGTTCGTCACTAACACGCTCGTTTGCAAGATATCACATCCTCGGGTCGACGCTCGCTTCGGGGGCGCTCGCCGCTCGAATCGCACGATACGCCTTTGAGCTACTGCCGGTGATGAAGAGAGTGGAGGTGAACAGCTATCTCTCATGTCCGGCCGAGATACTCCAGGTGATACTAGTGGCGTCGCAACTATCGTATGAGACACCATGCACCGATTGGTCGTTGTCGGCGGCAGATGAAGCACTCGCTCTCATCCGTCAGGCGCTCGCCTTTGATATTCCCGGTTGGGCATCGGGGCTGCAGCAACAGTCGGCCAAGGTAACCGACATTGAGAGCCGGGTGCATGTTGCATCGGCGCACCGGTCGGCGGCGTGCCTGTACATCCTGCAGGCGCTTCCACTGGCACGGGCGGTGCGTCCTGTGAACGCCGACTTCCTCGTGTCGGACATTTTGGGTCACCTGGCGCAGATTGACGAAAGCGACCCCTACTTCAAGGCGACGTCTTGGCCGACCTTTATCGCGGGGGCAGAAACGCGCGACGCGGAGAAGCGAACGTGGACTTTGAAGCGGCTGCTGGCGATTTGGCAGATTTGCTCGTGGGGTTACATCTTTACGGCCATTGAAATGCTCAAGGCAACATGGGCGATGCGAGACGGAAGTGAGAGCGCTGGGGCGGTCCTCGAGCCGGGCATCAACTGGCTTCAGGGTCTAAAGGACATGGGGTTTGACTATCTCATCGTGTAGGCCCGTGCCCTCTGGCCGCTTGGTCGAATGGTCCGGAAGCATGTCGTCTCTTGCGCCGCCTTGGCGGTTTACTGTGAAACCACGTCAGGTATTTTTAACCGCCCTTGGCCGAGTTGACAAGCCGACTTTCCGGGCGTCGCGTCGCGACGGACAGGCGGCGGATAGGCGGCGGATGAGCGACGACTAGCGACCAGAGACGAGCACACGCATTGGACGGGCGTTTCAGTAACGGGAGAACGTTGCGGAGGATCGGCAAGCACTTGACTCGGGATGGCGTGTGAAGCGCGCTGCCTTTCATTATTTTGTTGGCGACAGTTGCCGAGAGGAGAGGAATCGATACAGGAAAACGCAAAGAGAAAGCCCCGAGATGGATCTGTTCAGCGTTGCAGATGATTGTCAACGATACGATCCAGAGAGAGCGGCTTGTTGCTTCCTCGTTTTTCGGTTTATTTCGGGTAGCATTTGTTTCGACGCTTGCGCATCTCCCGCCCTCACCGCAGGGTTGCGGCCTGCTGCTAGTCATTGTCGAGTCGGATACGGCGCACAGTCAGCATCTGCGCTGCTCGAGCATCACGATGAGTTGGCCTCGGTCTCTCATGTGCAAAAGGGTCGCGACAGAAATTGTTTCGAAGCGGCTCGACTCCCAGTCTTGAGGGTCTGCGGCGGTCGGACAGAGACCAAGGCGGCGGGACCTACGGCAACTAACGAAGTGGCAGTCGGGGAGCTAACGTATCCGAGTATGGTAGCGCTGGATATCGGCGCCGCTGCCAAAGTGGCTAGGCGCAGGTATGCCTTGGCCGAGCGGGTGCTGCCAACAATCATTGCGTAGCCGAGGACAGAACACGATGACAAGGATACGAGAGTGTGAATATCAAGGATGAGTTCCGATGGGATAGAAGAGTAGGAAGGGCAGTAGGTAGCATGCAATTACAGATGTTGATTCTTACAATAAGCTGAATGCTTCATGACTTTTAACGCGTATAATCGGTTCTCGAACTGAGATTGAAAGTAATAAAGTGTCAACTTGTCCAGCTCTGGGGTCCTCAGCATGAAGACTGGACTTGGGCAAGTCGGCAACTTTAAAAATCACAAAAAGGCGGGACGAGTTAAACGCCATCCAGTGCAGTGAACCCCTCCCCTCCCCCCTTGGTAAAAATCTGCAACTTGCCATGTCTTGATATTTTTGACATTTGAAAGCTCAAGAATGGGACGAGGCATTCTCCGAGTGAGTTGCGCCTGCGCACACATGATGATAGGGGGGGGTGAGTAAAGATTTTTGCAAAAGTGATGAAGAGAGAACGACGAAGAAGGAGGAGGAGGAGGAGGGGGCGTGGGAAAGAAAGAGAGGCGCGCTTTGAGGTGTATACGAGATGAACAAGAGACGCGAGATAAACTTGAAAGAGAGCATCACGGTGCTGTTCAAAACGATGCGGGCTTCAGAAATTGGTTAAGAAAGGGGGGAAAGGGGCATGAGCGCATAAAGCCAGATTTCTCTCGGTCCTTCTTTACGCTGTGCTGTTGCTTTGCCTTTTTGTGTTTCGAGGGTTTTGTGTGTGTGTGTGTGTGTGTGTGTGGCTTGGCTCGGTGGTTCTTTTGGGGGAGAAAGGGGGGGAGGCTGAATGTGTGTTTCGGGGGTAATCAAGGTGTGTGCGATGGGTGTAAAGTGACTTGTGAAGAGAAGAGAGAATTGAAGGAGTAAGATGTAAAGTTGTTCCGAGGTAGCTACGTACGCCATCGTACATACACACACACACGGACGGACAGGCGGCAGTTGTGGCAGACGTCCGGTGGAGTGAAAGGGGCCGAGAGAGTCCAGGTGTAAGTGGCAAGTTGTAGGTTACTGCAACTCAGGTAGGTAACTCGGGTGCTTGGGAACAACCGATGGGCTGCGAGCGTTCCTCTGAAACCAGGGTGCACTGGTGATGATGCCACGAGTATCAGAATCCGCCAACAGCCGGGCTTAGACCGTGCTGGGGTTTGCATTTTGTACGTTAACTTGTGAATTGGTGAGCAATAGACAGGCATACCAATACATAGGATAGACAATGCAAGATCAGCAACCAAAAGGGGGTTCTGATTCTTTATTCATGTTTCTTGAGGTAAATCACGGTTCATCGCGTAGGTTGAAAGTCGATATGACGAAAGATCCGACTTGCACGACATGCAGATTCCCCATTTCCCATCCCCTCGAACAGTGGGGATTCGACAAAATCTCGATGCGAAAAAAACCTCTGTCAGTGTAGGGGAGTTGTGTGTACGTATGCCGAGATTGCAATAACTTCATAGCGAAAAAGAGGGGGGGGGTTTGTCGACGGCGTGTTTATGCGCTGCTGCCGCTGCCGCCGCTGTCTGAGCGTCGTAAGAGGAGCCGTTTCAAGGGCACCTGCTGCGGCCGGCACGAGGAAGTGGTTCGGCTGCGTGCGCCCGGACCTATGCTCTCCCTCTCCCTCTCTCTCTTTGTCACTCTGTCTATCTGTATGTGTGTGTGTCTCTCTCTCTCATTCGACTGCCCTACCAGCCCTCGGCACTTGGAGTTGGCTCACCCGTCCATCTCCAGTCTCGCTGCTACCTTGTCAAGTCAGTAATAGTAGTGGGCACCAAGAAAGGATACTTCCTTTAGCATGCAAACTACGGATACTTGGTGAGATGGGAGCTAATAGAGAGGGCGCGACGTCAGGAAATTGAATCACTGGCGTCTTGCATAATGATCAGAGTGGCTTTGCGCGGTATGATCTACCTACCTCGAAAGGCAGTCGGCACAATGCAAATGTAAATCGCAGTTCCTGCTGCGCTCATGATCGGCACAAGGCTGAGCTTTTGACTTTGGCCTGCGCCTTGCTGAAGATCAGGGCATGCTGTACGGCCGGGATGTTGGTGTGGTTGATGATGATGTTGATGATGTTTCTTGGTGGGCGATACCGAGATTGATCTACGGAATAGCCTTTTTTTTTTTGATCTTCCAATAAGCTGGTCAAAGTGACAAAGTCCCTGATGCGCATCTCTCACCTGAATATTGCTGGTCATTGCTTCCCTTTGAGGCTGTTTTCCCCCCTTCATTTTCCGCTTGTTGGCGCTGGACTTTCGGTGCGCATTCACCAGGTACCCGGCAAATGTACCTGTAAAAAGGCCCGGGGCCCCAGGACCACCAAACCCCGGGGACGTACCCACGGGACAGCCGCGGTGGGGCCGGGTGGAGCGCGCTCATGGGGGAGGCGCAACTCCTTTCTTCAGGGGGGGGAAGCCGCAGAACCGCCCAAGGAGTTGGAGTCGGGGTGTTTCTGCGCGCACGGCTCTTCTCTCTCTCTCTCTCCCTCTCTCCAGGGCACGGCAAAAAGTCTCCGCTAAGCCGTATCCGGGATGGACCCTCCCCCCCCTTATTTCTTCGGCAGCGCTGCCTATTCGATTATCGGTTGCCGAAGCCTATTGCAGATGCCGCTTACTGTATACTAACTTAACTTACTGTAGAGACATAGGCCTAATCTACGAGAGTTCAATTGTTGAAAAGCCCATTCAAAGTGTCACAAAACTTGCTGTCGACTTACACCAATGCCTCTCAATCTCACCACCCTCAACCCCCCTTTTTTCTCTTTTTTCTTTCAGCTCCAGTCCGTCCTCCTTAACGCCTCCTCTTCTTCTTCCTCATCATGAATCCAAGAATAACTCTTTTTTGCACGTGCGCCGTTCCAGCATCTGCGACGTACAATCCGCCAGAGTTGCCAGAGACTTGGTTTCAAAAGTGCTCTTCCCGTCTCCCATCCCCCTCCCCCAGTTCCCATAGCGCTCCGCCTCTCCGTTTCTCAACCCTAAACCCGCTTTTTATTCTCCTCCTCCTCCTCCTCCTTGTCTACCCCCCGCCCTCTCCGTCTTTGCAAACCCACGACAAATCCTCCGTGCGGCCTCCTGGATCCAGTCCCCCCAGGGAGGAGAGTTCGGGTCACGAGTTCGTCTCGGGATCCCGCACGCGCGCCAATACTCGTTGTAGCTTAGCCTGCCTTTACTTTTCCATACATGCTCGTAGACCTACACCCCCCTTTTTCTACAGCACCTCTTCTGCTCCCTCGAGTCAACGAGTCTGCCCGCCTAGACGACTTGGACAAAAGTGACCTTGCTAGACAATTCTGCCATATCCTTTACCTCTTCGCCGGCCGTGATGCTCACTCCACACACACGCACACACCCTCCCTTTCCTACAACACCCCCCCTGGGGCCACGCTCCCCGAGCTGTATTCCCGGCCGGAGCGCTGTTCCTCATTCAAACCACAGCTCCCTAATCCTCCCGCAAGAGCTCTCCCCCCAATCGACGCCGCACACCCGCTCTGATCGTAAAGTTTCAGAATTCCCCATCCCTGACTTGTCTGGGAGAGCAGCCACTTACACACACTCTCTCTCTACCTCTCTCACCTCACTCTTGCTCACCAACCGTCAACTCTGCCTTGCACCACATTCTCGCAAACTCCCCCATGAGCCGCTTTGCCGTCACTTCCGTTGAGCGCAGTCTCATCTTCGTCCAGTCTTTTTTCTTTCTCTTTCTCTTTCGCTCCCGGTCTCTCCACCACCACCAGGCCACGCCCCCTCTGAGTCAGCCCTCCCGTTTGAAAATCCTCGAGTCCTTGTGCCACCGTGCTCGCCCCAACAATGTTCCCATCCATCCAACTCTTGATGCAAGCTGGGGGACCTGATGCTGTCGGCATCCTAGGCCGGACATGCCACGTCCACACTGTCCGGGTCCAAGTCAACCCGTATGTGGTTCACCAGAGATGCGGATTCTATATATGGCCCAAGTCATCCCCTCTTCCCTCTCATCTCGTCTCTTCTTTAATCGTCATCGAACGCACTCTCCCTCAGCCTCCCCTTTCCCTCCTCTCTTCCTCTCTCTCTCTTCAGTCACTTTTTGCTTCGTTAACCCAGCCCCGGTGGCTTAATACCTGAGTCTCTTAATCAAGTGTTCAAAGTGTGCTGTCTATTTTTACGTCTGTAATTCTTTCACACATTTACGCCTTTTCGACAACTCCTTTTTTTATATCTACATCACCAAAAGAAAGTCGACAAGATGCGTTACGCCTTTGCTTATTCGGCTCTTATTGCCTGTGCCACGGCACACGGCACTGTCACCATGATCATGGGCGACAACGGTGTTGACATGCCCGGCAACGGCAGTAAGTCTCTCGAGTCTCTTTTCATGCGCCTTCACTTTTACTGACTCTTGCTTCCTTCTTTCAGTCATGGACGGCACTCCTCGTGACTGCTCCTCCAACGGTTGCGGTTCTCAGGCCGATACCTCCATCATCAGGGACCGTGAAATCGCGTCCGGCAAGGCAAGCCCTCTTGGCCGCACGCAGGGCGGTGGCCCCGTCAGCGCCGAGGACACTGTCCGCATGTTCATGGGCACCAACCAGAACGCTCCCAAAACAGCCAGTAGCAACAGCGGCGTCGGCCAGGAAGATGACCTGAGCGGCCTGAAGGGTGCCGGCGGCGGCGGCAACGGTGGAAACGGCGGCAACGGCAACGAAAACGGCAACGGCAATGGTGGCAACGGCGGAAACGGCGCCGGTCGAGGCGGCCAGGGCCGTCAGGGCCGTCAGGGTGGCCAGGGAGGCCAAGGCAACCAGGCCGAAGACGGCGAGACCCAGGGCACCCGCGGCCAGGGCGGCCGCCAAAACAAGCAGCAGCGACGACAGCTCCTCGGCGGCCTCCTCGGAGGTGGTGGTGCCGGCCGTGGTGGTGGTGGCGGCGGTGCTGGTGGTGGTCTCGGCGGCCTCGGCGGCGGCCTCGGTGGTCTCCTCGGTGGCGGCGGCGGCGGCGGTGCCAACGCAAAGGGTGAGAAGAGCAGCGCGCCAGCCGAGACCATGGTCAAGGCGACGGCCGGCACAGGTCAGCAGTCTGGTCTGCCAGAATGCAACGGCGCAGTTACCATGATGTTCCGCCAGGTACGTTTCCCAAACCACAAACACCTCCCCCCTCTCTACCCTTCTGTATCATCAGGTTTAGTGAACTAACAAAGACTCGGCCTTCAGATCAACCAAGATGGTGCCGGTCCCCTGACGGCCGATATCGACGCTACCTCTGGCGGAACTGACGCCAAGGCGTTCCAAAGGGCCCAGATCATGGACAACGTTCCCGGTCTGGTGGCCGGTCTGTCGGCGGCGACCAACACCGACTTCAAGATCAAGGTGGCCATGCCCGAGGGCATGACGTGCGACGGCAAGGTCGCCGGCGTCGACAACGTCTGCGTCGTCCGCGTCCGCAACAACACGCCCGCTGGCCCCTTTGGTGGCTCCGCAGTCTGCACCCAGAGCAAGCAGGCCCGTAAGCGCGCCGTGGCCTTCCGCCTCAAGAAGCGTTTCGAGATCAACCGCCGCTCCGACGCCGAGCTCGAGAAGCGATTCAAGCTGACGGGACCCAAGGACCCCCAGGCAGCCGCCAACGCTGCCGAGGAGGAGGAGGATGAGGACGACGGCAAGATCGGCAAGCGATTCAAGCTGACGGGACCCAAGGATCCCCAGGCCGCTGCCAACGCCGCCGAGGAGGAAGAAGATGAGGACGACGGCAAGATCGGCAAGCGATTCAAGCTGACGGGACCCAAGGATCCCCAGGCCGCCGCAAACGCTGCTGAGGAGGAGGAGGATGAGGACCAGTAAGGGGATTATCCCCCCCTGAACGGTTCGTCTCCCCAAATCATTTCTCCTCATGGTGGAATAATCTCTCTTATCCCCATCAAACAAAATCCTTTTCCCCCTTTCTTCAAAAATTTGTATGACACCCTTGGACCGCGCGAGTCTCGCAGAGCCGGCTCCGGAAGTCGCAGCGCGCAATGTACAAAAGAAAAGAGACTCTTTTTTGCGAGGCTCACAGATAGTCCTATTTTATTTTCACTTTTCTTTCCTTCCTTTACTCTATCATCCACCAACAAGACAATAGCTCAATACCAGATGCAGTATGAAATCTTGCAGTCACCATGATGAGGGGGGGGAAACACCCAAACTCCCAGTTGCTGTGTATGTCTTTGTCTGGTCTTGTTTTGTCTGATGTGATGTGATTGTATCGGGACACGCAGGCCCGTGAAACATTGAAAAAAAAAAAACAGGGGAATTCGAGAGGCGCAACCCAATCAAGATCATCCTTCCACGCCATCCTTGGAACTTCCCAGACGATAGGTCAAGGCCGAGGTGCCAAGTCCGTCAAGTGCATTCCGCCAATCATCGGCATCCGACCAAGGAAATCGCAAGAAACAAGATGAAATCTTCGCTCCGCCTTTCCGGAAGGGATCAAGCAGACTCCTGGCTGACGAAACTCCGTAACCTTGACTCGCCCTTTGAAAATCTAGATATCGAAAACGCCCATCCATGCAAATGCGTTCATCATCAGGTTCGTGACAGCCTCGAGGTGTCTGAAGTTTGTGTGGCACACGTGGGCGCGAAAGAGCGACAGGTAAACCTCAACCGTGAGGCAACGAACGCTTCGAATAAAGACCCCGTGTCCCATTTCTTTGTCGAACGACGTTAGGACAATTGCGAAACGCATTAACCGAAAAGGTATCCAGACCGGCGAACGTGCGAGTCGTTCCTTTGGTGCTCTCGCCGGGGTTTTCCGGAGCTTATTTGCAAAATACTACCATCGGCGGCTGCATCTATTAGCCATATGAACCGTGACATACCATGTGCGCACTGAGGACTAACCTATATGCCGAGTTGGTATTGGCCTGTCGCCGCTTTGGCTTTGACGGCCCGCGGCGTTCTGGGCGACCCTTCGAGGAGGGGCTTGCTTCAACCTGCTTCTGTTTTGTAGGTCGGCCCAGCAATTCTGCTTCTAGTGAGTTGAGGTCGGAGGACTTGCTGGAGACGCTTGAATGCCTCGAATCCTTGGATGCAGTCGAACCCCTTCTCTTTCGTTCCGCTTGCCTCGGGACGTCGATTGAATCCCATATGTTACCATTGACTTCGTCGCCCTGACTGGCTCTATCTCTGCTCTCAAGCAAGCGACTTGATTTCGTCCTCTTGTATTTGGGCTCATTCGAGTCATCAGAGTCATCATCAAAGCTGCGTTTTCGTCTTCTCCAGCCGTCGGGAGTAGGGGATCGGCTCTTGTCATTGGCTTCGGACTGATGTCTGCGGATAGGACTCCCTTGGCCTTCGTTGCTCGAGATCTCTCCATCTTCTTGGTCGTCGCTGGGCTTGGGGGATTCTGATGCCTTTGCAGTAATGAAGTCGGGCGACTTCGAGGGGCCAGAACTAGCGTCTTTGATAGGAGGAGATAAAGAACGTGCTCGATTATGCTTGTGAATGTGAGCCAGCTTAGAATCTCGAGAGTCGGTATCTGGCTTGACACTAGATGATACGCTCCGGCCCCGCGCGAGGTCCTCAGCAGCAACTTCGGGCTCATCACTTGCTCTGGTTTCAGTTGAAATAGGCACAGCAGTCCCTCGAGGCAGCCGTGAAGGCGATGATGAATCAACATGTACATCCTGGCGTTGAGCCGTTTTGGCTTCATGGGAGTGAGAGCGCGTTTCCGACGGCGAAGTGCCTGATGCCGGGCGCCCGCGAGGGGATCGCGATTCATAGATGCGCTGAGGGCTACGCTGACTTGGCTGAGGCTGATCGGGCTTGAAGTACTTGCTACGCCTATCTTGAGATTGCTGATGATCATTCCTGCGCCGATTGCTCCTGTTATCACGTTGCGGCTTCATCTGATCGAGGCTGGGCGGAGGCTTAGGCGGTAAAGGATGGCTGACTCTAGTGATTGGAGGTTTCGAGGTGATTGAGGCCGGCCGGGGCGGCGACTGCTGAGTCCGCGCCGGAGAAGGTCCACTAGGAGAATGTCTCCCCGGCCCGGGCCTGGGAGGAGCGGGTGCATGATACGACTGGTTGTAGGGCGGCGGTGGCAGCCTGTGATCATGGGCTCCATGCCTACTGGAAGTGAATGGGGTCGAAGGCGGTAGAGGAGGAGGAGGGCCCAAAGGGCCGAGCTGGCCGTAAGGAGGCGGTGCGTACGGTGCTGGGGGCGAGTACTGAGAAGCGTGATATGGGTAGGCAGGCTGGGGGAAACCTGGAGCGGCAAAGGAAGGCGGCGGCGTGCTGTAAGGCTGATATGACCGTCCAGGTCCAGGATACAGACCCGGAGGATGAGCGCCGGGAGGAGGTGGTGGATAAGGAGGCATGCCGGCGCCATATGAGAGCTGAGGAGGCGGAGGAGGAGGAGGCGTGTACTTTGTGATGATGGGTCCCTTGGACCGCTTCGAGGTCGAACCATGACCAGTGTTCTTACCTGGTCCTTGATTGTTGCCGTATGAGTTTCTCCAAGCGGCAAAACCACTTGTTACCATGATCATTTCAGCAAGCAGTCACTTGAAATAGGTTGAATGCAGACTTACGCAGGGGTTTCGCGCGTTGGCTCGGGACAGGCCACAGCCCAGTGTCCCAGTGAGCCGCAGTTGTAACATTGGGCTTCTTGAGTTTGGCCGCTCCGGCCGTAGGCAGGATCAGTCATTTCCGAGCAAGACTGATATCCGGAGGTGCATCTCCGGTAGGGTAGACGCGAGGTTGAGAGTAGTTGCACGCGACTGTCTTGAGAAACGCTCGGTGTGAGTCGCGCAATGGCTCACGAGTTGGTACGTGCTCTGCAAGTAAGTAAAGGAGGTTTGATCGGACGAAACCTTGTTGATGAATTTCGGAGCCCAGACCACCCTTTGTTTCTAGGTAATTTTAAGCTCTGAGGCGTTGCCAGTGGTGGAGTCCTAGGCGAGTGAACGTCCGCGTAAAGGTGAGCCCGTCGCGCAGCGGTTGGACAGTGTCGAAGACTGTCAAGACGAGACAGCCGTAATCTTCTAGCCACGATGCCCTCCTCCCCAAGCCTCGTTTGACGGTATGAGACGCGTCACATTTAGGCGGGGTGGCAAAGGACATGAGCGGCTCTATCTCCCCAGGCGAGAAACGGATGAGTTGAGGCATACACGATGGGCAGAGTCGCAGCTGGAGCTAGCAGCTGGCGCAGGCTGGTGACACGTGAGAGGTGCACGGACCAGTCAACAATCTTGGCGTGCCTGACACTCTCGGCCGAATCTTAGCCGAGCGAGGCAATAGCGGTGCACTCTCGAGTCTCTCGACTATTGAAGGTCCATGGCGAGAGTCAAATGTCGCACAGAATACCCTGCGCATTTCGCTTCTAGGACCTGTCTTCCATGGCATGTCTCTATGTGGATGATTTGGTAGGCTCAAGAACACGGAACATGAAACACGATGGGTGACGAGGCCTTGCCGTACTTTCAACCCCTCAAGGGCCTTTTGACACAGTAGGATGCCTTTCATACAGCCTTCAGATGCGTTGCACTTTCTGACGTCGTGCACTCCCTTCCAGCGGTCTCCAAGGAGCTGGTCAATCTCATGGATGCCCGCTCTATTATCCTTTGTGACAGTCATCTCAACAATTCAAACGGGCAATTCTGTTGACACATAAGAAGCAAGACTCTATCATAGACGACGATGCTTATCGTGCGAGTGAGATGAGATCAAAATCAATGATATTAGGATTTTCAGGTGCTGAAAGGATCATTGTCGTCGTTCATTGACAGCATTACTTGTAGATTTGGGATGCCGGCACGTCATATTGTAAGGCGAAAGAGCTGGTGGGCTCTGGACCCCGAGTCAGCATGAGAAAGGGGGTATAGGTATATCTCAAGTAGCCCTACCCTGAATTCGGTGCAGCAATAGCTCCAAAGTACCCCCAAGCTACTTTGATTCTTTGGCGCCTCAATCCGCCCCCAAGGGTCAATTTCTCAGCATGACCGACAGCATCCACCACCATCCGCAAACCCATCGAGCCGTGCTTCCCGCAATCTCATCGCCGTCGTCGTCAACGCCATCTGGTCCGCTGGCCTCATGTCCTGCTGACCCGTCCTCACATCCGACCTCCGCCGCGGTTCATGTAGCATCGCAGCCCGGTCCCCGATCATGTTGGTGCAGAGCCACCAGTTATTCATCAAACATCGACCTCGCCCGAAGCCGACGTCGCCTCCATCAGCCTTGATGAGGCCAGCTTACGTTGCCACGAGTCAAGCGTGAAAGCTTGCTTTTCTCGGCTTCACTATCAGCACATTCATTTTCTAGAGAGGTTCGACTCACCTCACCTTTCGCGCCAGGATGCCTGGCCTGCCATGTGTGTCTCGACCCTTTCCCTTCCCCTCCCCCGCCGAGCTGCGTACTGACTGAGTGCGTGTCTGCTTTCTAGCATCGGTCGACCTCGACGAGTGCATCTCGCGTCTGTACAAAAAGGAATTGCTCGCCGAATCCGTCATCGAGGCAATATGCGCCAAGACCAAGGAGCTGCTCATGCGCGAGAGCAACGTGGTACACGTCAAGGCGCCCGTCACCGTCGTCGGCGACATCCACGGACAATTCTTTGATCTCATTGAGATATTTAGGATTGGCGGCTATTGCCCCGATACAAATTATCTTTTCCTCGGTAATTTCCGCGCCGCCCATATTCCCCCCTGGCTGGTCCCAGTGCTGATCAACGCGACACGAGCAGGCGACTATGTCGACCGAGGCATGTTCAGCGTTGAGACCATCTCGCTACTTGTTTGCCTTAAACTACGATACCCCGACCGCGTCCATCTTATTCGCGGTAACCACGAATCGCGTGGTGTCACTCAGTCTTATGGATTTTACACCGAATGTTCTCGCAAATACGGCAACGCCAATGTTTGGCATTATTTTACCGACATGTTTGACTTTCTGACATTGAGCGTGGTAATTGATAACCAGATCTTCTGCGTACATGGTGGTATGGTCTTGCAGCATTATATCCGAGAACTGCCTTGGCCCGCTGACAATCGTCTAGGGCTTTCACCATCAATCCATTCCATTGACCAGATCAAGATCATCGACCGGTTTCGCGAGATTCCCCACGAAGGCCCAATGGCAGACCTTGTGTGGTCCGACCCCGATCCCGAGCGCGACGAGTTTTCCTTGTCACCGCGGGGCGCGGGATACACGTTTGGCGCGCAGGTTGTTAAGAAGTTTCTTGCCGTCAACAACATGTCACACATACTTCGCGCACATCAGCTTTGTCAAGAGGGGTTCCAGGTGCTCTACGACGATCGGCTGAGCACCGTGTGGAGCGCACCAAATTACTGCTACAGGTGCGGCAACATGGCAAGCGTGCTCGAAGTTAGCGACGGAGGAGAGCGGTTTTTCAACGTATTTGCAGCTGCACCCGAGAATGACTTGCATAAGGACCAGCAACCCGGGAACGAGAAGACCGCCGACGGCAACGCACTGCCCGATTACTTTTTGTAGACGAGGCTTTCCCCGAAAGGACCATGGGAAGCAGAAAGGGGAACTGTACTGTACGATACAGATTTGCTCAGCGAATCATGAAAGAAATAGACCCCAACACTCCGGACCGCGCCAAATATGCGGTGGATTCGCATGTGGCGCAGAAGATGAGCCAAATGTCAATAAAATCCGATGACGCCAAGAGGGTCTGTGATGCCGGGGACGACGGCCGCACCGCCTTTGTTTGAAGCTCGATACGTGCTGTGAAGGGATAGTAGTTGATCGTTTTCTCATGAAGCGTGATCACGACACGTGGACTATCACCAGTCCTTGGCAATATCGAAGCTCCACTCAAATTCCAGGTGCTTCTTCTTGTCATCGTCGACGAAGCTCGAAACGGCGTTGTAGTGGCCGCGGGCGAGCATACCCGAGGGGGCCTCTTCCTCTTGGACTAGAAAGCTGTCAGTAATCGTTCTCAGAATCAAGGGGGAGATGAGTAGTTACATTTCTTGGTGTATGTAGTTTGCTTATCCGTGTTGGGCGCGTAGCTTCCCTAAATCCGTGTCAGGTGTGGTGCCTCCTGATCAAGTGAATTATCATGGCTTACAATCATCTCGGAATCCTTGGAGACCTTGATGCCTTTTCGCTTGACGACCTGGACGTAGTGCAGACCGCTGAGGATCTCGTGCTGAACCTTGAACTGTGCGCTCATGGTGAACTTGGCGCCTTCCTTGATCCTGAAGGGGCGGTCCTTGAGGGAGACTTCGCTACCGGGCTGGGAGAGGTCGATGGTGACGGGGTCGCGGCCGGGCGAGTCCATGGTGAGGGAGAGGATGACGCAGACGCGGGGGTCGTTGGGGTCCGAGATGTCCTTGCCGCCGCCGAGGCCTAGGGATTCCTTGTACCGTTGGAGGGATTCGTCGCCGGCGTCTGCGATGGAGTATTGGGTCAGCAAGAGGTTGTTTTGAAACTGGCGTCGAGAGATCAAGGTGAGGAGGGCCATCAGGGGGTAGCGTACCCATCTGCTGGTACTGTGCCAAGCTCTGCTTGGGCTGAGAGAGCTTGTAGCCCTGCGTCTCCTCGGGCATGGTATCATCTTCGTGAGAAGCCATGGCGGGCAAGATCGGATAAACTCAATGAGTACGTGAAGGGGGGATGAACGGTTCGACAGCGGATCGGTTTCGGCGGCGCGGTGGATAGGGGGGGAGGTGCTTTCAACAAACACTCTTCTATGCAGTACGTCTTAAGTTGGAGCAATCGAGGCCCGAAGCTGGAGAAACTCCTTAACCTGCAAAGAATAAACACAAAAACGAGGAAGCGGAAGGATCTTTCCTGGGCGCAAAGGTGGGAAAGACAAGTTCAGGGGTTTGTGTGTGGGCGAGCTTCGGTTGGCGCAGCAAACGCGGGAAAGGGGAAGAGGGAGGGGATCACGGGCCAACGTTCGGGGGTGGGACGCCTGGGAAACGGGCGGCGGCGGAGGAGGAGGAGGCGAGCGGTGACGATGGAGGGGCTCCATCTTGGGTCGGCATGGTGGGGTTCATCAGGTCCCACGGTGAGGGGGCGGGCGTGATTGGGCCGCAGCTCGAGACATCGACAAGAGAGCGTGCTGTATCCGTAGGCAAGGCAGGGTAAGGTAGCTACAGTACTTTGGAGACATGTTGGGGATGCACGCCGACATGGGCCGCTCCTTGCTCTTTGTTTTGGTTGCTTCGAGATAGGTATGCTCCGAAAAAATGTACAAATCGCGGTCTATGGTTTCTTTCTCGAAAGCATGTCTTCAAGCGAAGCTTCAAGTCATATCAACAGCATGAGAACTGCAATAACCAATGCTTTACTAAGAGACAGTAAAAGTGTCAGGTCAGAAATGACGAGAGCCAGAAACTGTCCCACGGCATGAGATATTTGACGGCCACCTGCGCCATCTCTGATGCACTGCGGTCAATGAGCCCTGTCGAGCTATTCGAGTGCATCTACGTCTTCTCTGAATAGGTAGCCAAAGCGGTCGTCCAAGGCTGCCTTGAGCCGTTTCGTCTTCCGTCCGCTGCACACGGTGCCCATGCAATGATGATTCCCGTATGCTTGGTCATGCAAGATGCAAGCCTCGGTAGCACCGGAGAGAGCCAATTTGTGCACCTATTCATCACCGACCGAGGTTTAAGAGGTCACCTCGTCAGCCTGCGCACGACCTGAGTCAATCAATCCGACACAGTGAGGCTGGCTGGCTGGGCTGGCTGCATCGTGCGATCCGGGGGTTGAGCGAGTGCAAAGCAAAAAAAGCTTGCTTGGAAGGTGCCGAGATTGGATGGGGTCTAACTTACTGTACGTAATTCTAGCGCCGTTCAGGCTCGCTACCCTACACCTCGCAGATGGGGACTTGGGAAGAGAATCATCAAGGCCCGCTGCCGTGTCTCAGCCCTGTGCGAGATGCGTCCAAGACTCGCTAGTATGACGGACATGCTGGCGTCAAGGGTTGAGGCAAGACCCAGGGTTTCTTTGAAGACAATGCTTCAATTTGGACATGAGGCCGGGAAAGAGAGAATTCGTGGATCAGTCGATTAAAAGACTCCATGTTCGATGTTGGAGTCGCAATTTACCAAGTCCCGAGCCCTTGTCCCCGCTGGCGTCGGCATCGGTCCTGCCATTGGAGCTCAAGAGCCGAAAGCGCCTTCCAGCGGGGCTAGACTCGAAGCGGATCATGGCGGGTACAGCACCGACAGCGCATCCCACGATAGGCGTATACTTGCGATATAATTAGACATTGGCCATCGGCTGAGTATCGCGCTATTTCGAAGATACCAATCGCCTCTTGCCACGACTTGCGGGCTTTGCGTCCTTGGGCGGGTCGCGCTTTCCAGTCAGTCTCTCTGAGCAAGGGCCTCTTTGACAAGGAATGCAGCGCCGTCAGGGACCAACCGGTATCCCCAGGTAGCCCCATGTACCTGCCTAAGGTACGTACAGTACCTTACTATACTGCATAAGTAACATCTCCGGCTCCATGCTTTCAGGGCATGTTGTATATCTTTTGCTGGTAACTTGTGCTGTGATATAGAAGCAACAATATATGAGGGTGACCAAGGGCAGTCTCGTAAGCTGCTTTGAATGGATTCTACCGGCTCAACTAAGATGGCAGTCTGAGTTGACAGACGCCCACCGGCCACAGCGCAGATTTCGAAACACCAACCCCCCTGTCAGGTACTGCAAGCCTCCATGTAATCGCCAGCTCCCCCCTGTACCTGTACCTGTACCTGAGCTCCATGCGCTAAGCCCAGCTAAGCGCTTCCCCAAAAGCTTCCACCTGCTCAGCGCTCTCACTCACTGTTCAGGCAAGCTAGGTAATTTGCGTTTGTCGTCTCTCTCATCGCTCCCTGCCGCCCTCGCAAAAAATCCAGTCCCACCCCCCTAGCAGGACGCCCTCATTCAAGTCACGTCTTCTTTCTGACGGTCCCCTCTCCCTCTCACTCCCATTTCCCACTCCCACTCCCCCCGGTCACGCCCATTTTGCGATCGGCCTTTCTTCTCCTCTCTTTTCTTCCAATCCGTCCCAAACGATCCGCCGCAGGCAGGGCGAGCGAGAAGCAGCTACACCAACCAAAACAGGCTTATCATATTCCATCTTTTTTTTTCTCTCGCGCTCGCAGGAGAGAAGCAACAAATTGCTCCTCGTCTCTTTGAGAGTTTCTCTCCACTGGCGGCGTCCGGCGCCTTTCACACCTCGTTGGTAGGGATACGCGTGCGGCTTTCGCACACGTCGCCTATCGCCCATCGCGCCTCGCAATCAAAGGACCTTTCGTACGTCGCCCAAGTTCCCCAACTTGCTTGTCGCGCTGCTCTGACATTGGTCGCCGCGGTAGAAGACGCGTCCAGTGTCGTTCCCCCCTCACGCGCGCCAATCGTCCATTCATCTCGAGCATCTTCTGCTTGTACGACATAATCTGCTTAATCTTCCCGCGTCATCGACTCATCCGTCAACAAGCTTGCGCCGCGCCACCACTCACCGCACGCACGACCAGCTACTCTAATACATCATGTCGACGATAAACGGAAGAAGTCTGCCTTCGCGGACCAATCCCCTCATGTTCGAGGACGTCCCCGACTGTAATGCTGTCCCCATCTCCCCCACCCCACACGGCGTCGCGTCGCAGCCAATCAATCCCGTTGCGCGTTTGACTTCGTAGCTGACGATGCAACAGACCAGGAACTCGTCTCGCGTCGACGTCTCGGTCAAACAAAGCTCACCCCTAAGATGGTGGGAGGTGACGAGACGGAGTCAGGCACACTGGCCGCTTTTGACTACGCGCACCTGCGCGTGAACCTGCCCAAGGGCATCGTGTCCGGCATCTTCAAGTCGAGCCCTACCAGCTACTTCTTAATGCGCCGCAGCTTTGATGGCTACATTTCTGCTACCGGCATGTTCAAGGCCACTTTTCCCTACGCCGAGGCCGCGGATGACGAAGCCGAGCGCAAGTACATCAAGTCGCTTCCCAACACGAGCCCCGAGGAGACGGCTGGCAACATCTGGATTCCTCCGGAACAGGCTCTTGTCCTCGCCGAGGAGTACAAGATTGGTATCTGGATCCGCGCTCTGCTCGACCCTGCCAAGATTCCAATCTCCAGCTCTAACGCTTCCGATTCGCCCCCCAAGACGATCCTTGCGCCTCCCAAGTTCGACATGCTCAAGGCTGGAAAGCAGCAACTCGCTCCGATGACGCCATCTGCAGCGCGCAGCTCTCGCTCCCTCCGATCGGCCAGCCCGACCAAGTCCGTGGTCAAGCGCGCATCTGCGTCCCCTCGCAAGCGCAGCGTCAAGGCCAAAGCAGAGACGACTGAGACCAAGGTCAATGGCGAGGCCAAGAAAACAAAGCAAAGTGACCTTGTCATGAAGACATCAACTTTCGAGCCCGCCGTTGTCTTGGAACCAAGGGAAGAAGATCCGAAAGTAAAGGTGCAGGTCGATGAGGAAATAATCAAGAGCGATGACGGTGTCGAGACCAAGAATACCGTAACCAAGTTCGAGATTCCACTTCCCACCGCTGGAGAGCCGCCGAGCGCCGAAGAGATTGCCGACATGATGGCTGCTGCCAAGGAGATGGTGAAGCAAGACAAGGAGACGGCTGAGAAGGCGGCCGAGGCCGAGACACAAGAGGATGAGGACGCTGAGGTCAAGTCGAAACGTGTCGCTCCTTCATCCAAGATCTCCAAGCGCAAGGCGGCAGATATCTCCGTTTCGGAAAAGAACGAAGAGGGCGAAAGCGGGGCGAATACAGAGGTTGACGAGGAGCAACTGCGCACAAAACGCCCCAAGACCGAGGTTCAACGGCAAAGGAACAAGGTCCGGACCAGGGCTCTATTTGGTCTGGGTGCCACAGTGGCTGTCGGGTGAGTACCAATCGATGTGTCCGAGACGACATGCCGCGCTAACATCGTGACAGTGCTATTGTTCCATGGCTCGCCAACTTTCTGTAGCCAAGGTCGAAGACAAAGAGGTTTGATGGTAATGCGCACGGGCTGTTGGATTCTGTCGCGGTGGTGGTGATGGCAACATGGTGTATGACCAGTGTCGATCATCGACGTGGAGTGCTATTGGATAAGGATCCCCTGTGCATCGGATGCGAATACCCCCCTTTTCCCCTTCGTGGTCATCACCCGCTCTTGGCCTTGGAAATGAAGCATCGTCCTTTGGCCAGGCATGGGACGGCGGTTGTACCTTTTGGTGACTGTTGAACCACAAACGGGGCTCAGGCACTTTTCTGGTTCTGGATGGTTTGGTCTGGAGTTGCTTGTCTGCTCAAGCTTTACTTGCTCTGCATTTGAGTCGCTCTCTCTATGTAAAATAAAGGTGGTTCGCGCGCGTGTAAGCGAGGGACGTGGTAGGAGGGCTCCCGTTTCAAGTCGGTCGGTCGGTCAATTGCATGGGCGGAAGCCAACATTGGAACACTGGAAAATACTTCTAAGTGAGTTGTGTGTGTGTGTATGCCAAGTCCTTGGCCAGGAATCGACTTAAAAAGCTGTCACCAGGGCTGACGTCTAGGCAAACGACTTCAAACCGACTTCACGTTACATGGTAACTTTACTACCAAATATTAACAGCCCTCAATGCTTAACCTCAGCGAGCTTGCCCCGGACGGGCACATTCTCGGCCCTGCCGACCTTGGGAAACCCGTGCAGCTTGACGCCCTTGCGGAAGAGCAGGCAGTGGCTGGAACCGCCAAAGTGGAACATGCCAATCTCCTGACCCTTCCGGACGTGCTGGCCCTCCTTGACGGTGATGTCGCAGGTGCTCACCTCGTCCATGCCGATGCCGACGAAGCCCATGAGTCCTATGGCCGGGTTATCCGCCTCCAAGAGGATGACGGCGCGCGTGGCGAGCGCGGAGAGGTACCCCTGAGCGACGGAGATGCCGCGGGCGTCAATCTGGACGCCGCCGTTGCCGTCGTCGGCCTGGCCCTCGAAGAGCGGCTCGCTAAAGTACGTGCCGTCGACGACAAAGGCGCGGCGCACGACGCCGCTCACGGGGCTGTGCCAGCGGTGGTAGCTGAGGGCCGACAGGAAGGCCTGGTAGACGGTGCCGCCGACGAACTCCCTCGCGTGGGCGTCGTGGTCGAGCATGTCGAGGATCGAGTACGGCTGGCCCTTGTTGAAGAAGTGGTCCCGCAGACGCACGTTGTGCTCAATGTTGAACACCTTGGATTCGCATGCGTTGGCGATGACGTTGTCGTCGTCGGGGGATGCGACGGGGCGTGCGGCGTCGTGGACCTGGCGGGTGAAGAAGTCTGTCGGCTCGGGGGACGGCATACGTTAGAAGATTTTCGATGACGATGGCGATGTTGATTTGTGTGTCGTGAGATTTTCAGGGGGCCGGCCGGATAGGGGGGGAGGGAGTAAAGGGGAGGGGCGTGAAAAGGACTTACCGTCCCACGACTTGAAGCCGTACTTTGGCGCCGACGGATCGCAAATGTACATTTCTTCAAACTTGTGCGAGGACTGGTATGGCGCGTTGGCGACTTGCATCAGGTCACCCATGCCCGTCGGGCCAAACCAGCCGAGCTTGTGGTCGCCCAGGACCTCTGCCGACTCGGGAGTCTGGAGGAGGAGTCAGTCATCCCCCGATGAGAAGTCGACTTGGAAGGATTGGAGCAAGCAGAAGATGGCAAATGTTCTTACCGTGAGGTACTTGCCCCATTCGTTGAGCACCTTTTTGAGCGCCTTGTTGACGTCTGGGTCGAGAAACGCCGCATGGCCACTTGGTAACCGTCCGTCAGCATCATCATCACCACCACAAATCTCGGCAAATGAGATGATAATATTTCATTCTTCAATATGAGTACTCACCTAGGAGTAGCCATGGGATAGTCGAGCAGCGCACACATGGGCACGCCCACCATACCCACGCTCTCAGCGGCATCCGTCCACTCGGGCGCACGCGTGAAGACGTGATTCAGCACGTCGAGCAGGTGCTCGTAGTCGCGCACCTGCTTGACGCCCGTCGGGTCCCGCCAGTACGGGTGCTTGCGCGGTATCTCCTCAAACATTTGCACAAAGTACATGTAGATGCGCGGCGTGCCCTCGATGAGCCGCTTGAGCTCCTGCAGCGCCGGCGTCAGCTCCGGCTTGGACGCCTTGGAGTCGACGTGCTTGGTGACGCGCTTGAGGTATTCGCGGTGCACCCGGTGGTCTGCGGGAAGCCATGCTCCTGGTCTAAAGGTGTTTTTCATGAATCAGTGATTGATATTCTTGATGAGTGAGGGGGAGAGTATGAGTTACTTGTGGATGCGGTGGTGAGAGGGAATCTCGTGTTCGTCTCCGTGTTGAACGACCATGATTGATTCGAGCTTTGAGTGTGACGACTTCTTCACTTCCTTCGTCTCTCAATGCAGACAGCTCCTTTAAGAACCAGCGATATTCAAATCATAAGACCCGCGGCATCTTCAGCTCTTCATCCCCCTCACTCATCCAACAACACAGACGTTGGTCTCGACCGGCGGATGACTCGGCACCCACAGCCCGCTATTGCACATCCATGATGTAACCCGTCTGTGCTGGATGCATGGCAAGTCCTTGCCGTAGATATCCGGTAAAGCAGAGCTGCATATGCCTCAATTAGGTGCCGTGTTTCCATTCATGGACCGATTGGATCAACTTTTCCAGCTACGCATGCCAAACGTGGAACTCGGATGCACTCGGCTGTCGTCATCATGGCAATCCTTGCCGGATGCCGTGCCCCGCGCTTTGGGTGTGATGCCGACCGTTAGCGAGCATGGCAAAAGCAAAAAGAGAGAAAAAGTAAAGATCACGAGCAACCACCGCGAATAAACGACAACTGATATGATCAAAAATATGACAATGGCCTCCACGATTTGGAGGCCGGAGCAAAAGATAAAGGCGTGGTCCCACCAGGGCTCGAACCTGAGACCTTCGCATTACCGACATCAGGATGAATCCAGATATTAGTACGACGCTCTAACCAACTGAGCTATGGGACCATGTTAGAATTGGTGAAACATAGGTATATATTCTCTCCACATCATTTTCGCACGACTCGACGCATTTTCCCACAGCGCGTTGGACAGCGTAGTACCTTCGCCGAGGAGGAATGACTGAGGCCACTGGGCCTTTCTCTCGGTGTAATTGGGCAAAGACTTTACGCCGTTGGATGCTGCCGTTCATACCAGGTTCGCCTTTGCGAGACTCTGTTCCTTAGCTGCGTGGACCTTATCACTCAGCAAGGTCATTGAAATTCGTCGAGCCCCAGCTCCAACTGGAAGTTCGATTCGCCGTTAGTCGGGGCAAGTCATCAGCGTTGCCACAAAGTACAACAAGCCAATATACGACTAAGGGAGACTTTGCACTTTCATGGAGGAAGACTGTGAAGCTGAGTTAGCACGTGTCGCTGTTATGTCCATCGCCGAGAACGTTTCGCATCGAGTCCGTCAATCAATCCTTTGCGGGGATTAAGTCGCCAACAACTCACGACAGCAAGGACAGAACAACACTCGAGTGTCAAGTCCAGTAACCCATAGTCTGAACTCACGGAGCTCAATATATAGTCTCACGACTTCCAGTATCAAGCGAAAGTAGCCAGTTTCGATATATAAAGAGAACGTTGCTCTAGACTCAGAGCGACAAACCTAGCAAAAGGAAAATCTAGCAGGCATTGACCTAGGTAGGGTCCATATCCAGATCTCATCTATCTAACTTGTTTACTTGAATTTCAATTAGTCTTCGAACAGAACATAAGACTTAAGATCAAGTAGATGAAAATTGGCAAAAATATCAAAAAGCAAAGATTGCCCCGAGCCAGAATCGAACTGACGATCTTATCATGTGCTACCATGTCTATATAGCTACTAGTGATACGCTTTACCACTGAGCCATCGGGGCTGCTTGTCTAAGCAATTTGACGTAAAATCGCGACAATAATTCAGAATATCAAGATTCAAGAGTTCTTCAAACCGCCTGAAGCTCAACCACCGAAGAGGATAAGCTCCTTGCTATAGATTCGAGCAATTAGTCAATGCTCCTCTCGCTTCCCTGGGAGACCTTTTCTCTTAGAATCTTCTTTTTAAATTCGCTCCTCTCGTGTTCCTGCTTCATCAGTGGACGATGCTCGTCATGGAAAGATTATGGCGGATAGATAACGGGCGAGATGGTCAAAATTCCTACAACCTGAACCTAGGCCATTTGCCAAATGATCAATGTGCGGATCAGCTGATTTCTTGAAGCATCAGAGGTTGAAGAGCATGTGCAGACAGTCAGGGCAGGTACGAACAACCAGATAAGGCCAGTCAGGCAGAAGTTGTAGGAAGATCGAGCGGTGAGATGGCGGTCGCAACTGCCTCTGCGACCCCGTACTTCTGCCGCTCTTGTCCGCCTTCTTTGCCACCACTCTTGTCCCACCGCATAACCACTGCGTATTATCGTTTCCTACCTTATACATCGGATAGTTGGTGAGCGGCTTTGTGGTCATTTCACTGATTTGATACGGTCTTCTGTTGCGTCTCCAACCTTAGGTAGTTCCGGCTGTGCGTGTACTTCGTTTCCTACCTAAGATGAATCATGTGCCGGGAACTTTCCAGAACGATTTTCCGTGCAACAAACCGTCGCTATCGATGTCAAAGAGAATGCTCCTGTTGTGGGCAAGTCAACGCATCAGTTCACCTTGTGAGCGTAATATCGAGGTGATGAATGTGCTCAGAGGGAGATGAGCAGAGGCGTCGAGGCGACAGGCGCACTGAACACTCGCCAGTCTTCTGTGTAACGTGCTCAGGATTTCTCTTTTAATCATGACTTTCTTGTCCCTATTTGAGCTCTTGTCGTTTGCTATCTGCCTCTCTCTCTTCGTCGTACTGATCGCTGTAGGCCAGCTGTACGTCGTCCATCTCATCACCCACCTCCATCCAGCACTTGCTGGTCGCCGGAACCGGCCATAACCGACAAAAGCCCCAATACACCGCCGAAGATACGATGAAGCCGCAGAAAAAGTTGAGATTAAACAGGTACGTCGCCGCCTTGGGCACTTCGTGACCAACGGCCCCGGCAAACCCTACAACATTGATTAGAATACCTGCGATGTACGCAGCATAGGCTCGCCAGTGGACACCCCAGGTGTAAAAGTAGGGTCCAGTCGAACGTGCATCGTATAGCTCCTTGATGTCGAGGAACCCCTTGCGAACAATGTAATAGTCAGTCACCATGACGCCGGCAATGGAGCTAAGGAAGACGCTGTATGCTGAGAGATATGTGGTGAAGCTATTCGCGCTTGTCAAGAGGTTATACGGGCACATGACCAGACCGACGGCGGCGCAGACGTAGCCTCCACGACGAATGTTGATATAGCGGGGCACCAGCGCAGACATATCAGAGCCAGCTGATACTGAATTGGCGGCAATGTTTGTCCCGAGTTGAGCTAGAGCAAAGGCTAGAGCAATGACGAAGACACCAAAACGCTGAGCGGAACCACCGTCGTCGATGAACTTTCCCAACAGGCCTAAAGGGTCCCAGATGGGCTCGCTGTAGATGACGGTCGACGACGACGACACAATGATGCCGATAAAGGACGTCACAGCAAAGCTTACCGGAATTGCAAAGAGCTGAGACCACTGCGCATCCTTTGGCTTGCGGGCGAAGCGGGAAAAGTCGCAGTCGTTGATGATGAGCGTGGCAAAGTTGGCAATGGATGACATGACGCCCTTGACAAACTCCCACGCGAGCTGGCTACCGTGAATCGTGTTCGGCTGCCTCACGATTGGCCCGACACCGCCGGCGCGAACGACGGCCCAGATGAGAAACGCAATGGCGGCAGGGGGCACAAAGTAGGCCTTGACGGTGAAGAGGTGCCTGATCTTGTGAACAGGAAACCAAATGGCTGGAAGCGAGCATAGCCAAAAGATGAAGAATGATACATAATCAGGCGTGCTAGTGGCATCGGTGTTGAATGGGCCAGGCATCTTGGTGCGGTCCCAGGATTTCCATATGGAACGAATCATGAGATAGACGCAGTGGCCGCCGATGTAGGCCTGCACTCCGTACCAAATGCAGGCTATGCAGGAGAATTGGGGTTATTACATGATGAACTGAAGGGACAGTCAGACAGCGGACTTACCCATGGCCGCTCGATTGAAAACGGGCCACAAGCTACCCCAGATGCCAAACGAGGCACGATTGACAACGGGGAAGCCAATGTGGTAGACGGCACCGATTCGACCAGTCGCAACGATGAAAAAGGCGGCGATTGAGTATCCTATCCAGACGCAGAGCCACGCTTGCCACCATGATAGGCCACCGATAATCATGGAAGAGGAAATCATCCAGGTGTTGATGTTGAACGAGTCGGCGATCCAAAATCCGACAAAATTCCAAGCACTCCATTGTCGGCGTTCACGCTCGACAGGTTTGAGATCATGATTTGTGAGCTGTGGACAAGACGCAATGTCAGTAATTGAGACAGCAAGTCGTCTGAACATTGCCAATTGACATGTGTCGAGCAAACGCACCATGAGCTGTGCCGAACTGAGGCCAGGTTCCGACTCGACAGCCAGCTTGCCGGCCCAGTAAGTGAACCGCGACCGAGCCGCCATGATGATGAAATGACTACGCCGAACGGGTGGGTGACTGCATTCAAACACTGAGCAAACCAAGCCTACCCGTGTCGTGGTTCTGTTGTGTGCCGCCAACGACGCAGGACTCGATATTGGGACGATCTAGAGTCTAGACGGTCGAGACGGTCGAGTGAACAACGACGAATTCATACCAACATGATTATGCCTTTGTTGAAAGCTGACTGCAGACCTGCCGGCGCCAGCGATCTTGTGTCCCCAACGCAAGCACATGCGCGGAACAATGATAAGATTCGTTTGTTGCTGACGGATAGAACCCACGCGCTGGCTCTTATCTGCCCGCAAATGCCCGAAGGCGTAACCTATTTGACGGTTCCTTGGGTCATGTCTCGGAGTCCGGGCGGCTGATCTAGGCGAGCATATCGAGGCGACCATAGATTGTGCCGGCCTGAAGGGGCTTAGTCGGTATCTTTTCCGTGGCTGAGACGCCGATATCTGACCACTGGGGTACACACAACTTAGTGTATTGTCTCGTTATGAGTAAGGGTCCCTCTCTGCACTGTTATCTCCGCCTAATTGATGTGTGTTCGGAGCTTTGTGCTCTGTAGATGCGGAGCGAAGCTGCAGGTCAGTGGCGACCAAGCGAAAGATGCCCCCCGGAATCCGGAAACTGCTTCGCATGCAGGCCAAAACGTCGCGAGACCTTCATCTCGGTGCCACAAACGGCGTCTTTCGGGCATTACTGTAAGACTTGGCGCTGAGAAAGTGATCAACTCTATTTGTTGGAGGTGTGCGAGTAAAAGAGCGTGGACGTAAGCGAAATGTTATGCTTTTGGGGGTCTGTTATTGGCGCCAGGCTTCTTGTCCGTTCGTTTGGATGCGTTTCAAGACGTGAAAAGCCGCTTGATTGAGCGTGTTTGTGCCGTTTGACGATGGAGAAGTCGATGAGAAGCCGACATCAGAACATGGTCTCAGTCATCCGGTGATTCTTGAAGAGGGCTACCGGGAAGCGTCGGTGAATGCAGTCATTGCCGTTTGAAGAAGAATGACCAAATCCTGAAGTTGAGGATGCAGTCATGCTCATGCTCTCTCCCGGCCGATATGAGCTTAGATTAAGCGCAAAAGTGAGATGGTCTGGTGGATATGCGGTGCTTTGATCGTGGGACAACAGGATGCTAAAGAAGCGAATCTGAAACCTCTAGCACAGGTCCCGACGTCATGGTGAATGGTGGTAAAGCAAAGGTCGTCTAGCTTGTAATTCTCAATGTCGACGATGCTCAATTAATGGCGTGAACGAATTCTTGTCACTGAGGCCTAGGGTCTAAAAGATTTCAACATTCCGAGACTAAAAAAAAGCGCCCAACCTGAATGCAGGGCGCCAGACCACCTTATGCGAGACTGGAAGGACCCCTAAAAAGCCCCTCCTTCATTCTTTCCTGCCCCTCCATCTCCATGGGCCTTTTATGCACTGTACAGTATAGCCCCGCGCTAAACGGTGTTGCTGCCGGCAGGTGCGCGCAATTTCTTGGAAAGGCACTGGGGTTCCACTCTGCCCGTCTCGTCCAGCTCCTTACCGTACTGTAGGCTACCTTCTTCAGTCTACTCACGAAAAGCATCACCGCCTACACCACCAAAGCCTCACGACGCGACGCTCCCCCTTAGATATCCGCGTCCCTCATCCCTTGCCGACGTACTCCACCGCTTACTTCAGTCATCACGCGACTTTGACTTTCCGTTCGGCTCATCAACAGGTGGGCACTGCCTCGAAGCGCCGCAAACATGGAGGACCAGCTTGTACAGCTCTTGGCCAACACCCAGCTGCCCGATCAAGGACCACGACAGCAGGCTGAGATTGAGCTTAAGCGCGCTCAGTCGAACCCGGCATTTCCTGTGTCCCTTGCAAACATCGGCTCCCATACCTCGGTCGCCACGTCTGTCCGGCAGTCGGCCCTCTCGACACTGCGCATCTTCATCGAGCGGAATTGGGCTGTCGACGACTATACCAGCGAGCCCCTGATCCCAATATCGGATGATGCTAGGGCCCATTTGAAGCAATCCCTTCTCGACTTGGCCCTGAGCACAGATGAGGACCGCAAGATCAAAATTGCCGCCAGGTGAATTCTTCGAATCACTCAAGCGTTGATCAAGCTGACTTTTCTGTTCTAGCTACACCGTCGGAAAGATCGCCATACACGATTTCCCAGAGCAATGGCCGACCCTTCTTCCTACCGTCCTCGGTGTCGTACCGTCAGGTACCGATGCACAGCTTCATGGAGCTCTCAAGGTCCTTGGCGACCTCGTCGAGGAGAGCCTCAGCGAAGACCAGTTCTTCTCCATGGCTCGCGACATCGCCAATGCCCTGACGCAGGTTGCGCTCAGTACCAACCGAAAGCCAATGCTTCGCGCCCTCGCCGTCTCCGTCTTTCGAGGATGTCTCGATCTCATGAACATGGTCAAGGAGAGTCATGCACAAGAGGTCGAGGCCTTTGCCAAACACCTTCTCGAGGGTGACCCAGCTTCTTCGACACCGGCTTGGATACCCTTCTTCATCAGCGTTGTCCAAGAGCGCTTACCGGCCGCCGATCTCAGCGAGGGACAGCCCGAAGCGTGGAATAGCATCATTGCGCTCAAATTGCAGGTCATTAAGACGTTGCTCCGGCTGAGACGCGGCTTCGCCAACTTGCTGTCGCCGCACAGCACAACCTTCTTCAGTGCCGTGTGGGACGAGCTCACCAACATGCGTGACTTTCATGAACAACTCTACATCCAGTCCAGCGCGCAGGGCCGTCTGGAAGACTCTGACAACCTGCCATATACGCTCGACTTTTTGGTGCTAGAGGAGCTCGACTTCCTGAACCAATGCTTCCGTGCACCTCGTGTCAAGGCCGAACTTGACTCGCAGCTGCAAGCTCAGCCTTCAGCCTCAGACGTCCCATGGATGGCCCAGATCATGAATATGCTCGTTAGCTACGCTCGTGTTACGCAAGAGGAAGAGGAACTCTGGGATATTGATTGCTCCCTATACTTGGCGGAGGAGACCTCTGTCACTGCCAATTATACGGCCAGGACCGCCGCAGGCGACTTGCTCATCAAGATGGGCGAGTGGTTCGATCAGAAGACCATCGACGGGCTTTTTGGTCATACCAGGGCTCTCTTTCCGGGCGATGGTTCTACCTGGCGGGCCCAGGAGTCGGCCCTGTACCTGTTCGTCATGCTCTTGAGTGACTTTCACGATCTTGACAAGGCCATTCCCGAGGCTGTTGCGGTGGAGTACTACAAGCTGGTCGACTATGCAATCTCGAGACCCGAGCAGCCGCTGCTGCGCGCTCGGGGTTATCTTGTCGCTGGCATGCTTGGCCAATGTTTCCCCTTGCCCTCGGTGCAGCCGAGCCCATCGAACCCCGCGATGCCTCTGCTTGACTGCATGATCAAGGCCATCACGGCTGAAGGGTCAGAGGTTGTTCAAGTCGCTTGTGTCAAGGCCGTCGAAGGCTTGATTAGTGCGAACAAGGTCGGACTCGACAAGCAGATGCCCATCATCGTCGCTATTCAAGCATACATGAACAACAAAGACCCATCAGACATGGAGGAAGCTGATGAGCTGCTTGTAACGCTGGCGGAAGCGCTGCGCTCTGCCATAACTATGGACACCAAGATTGTCCTCTCCGGCGAAATCCAACCGATCGACCTCCTGTTCGTACTCGCCAAGCTGGGAGCTAGCAATTTTCAGGTTACCATGCTGGTATCCGAAGCCTTCGAGGAGGTTGTCAAGGCTCTTTCGCGCACCCCTTCCTTTGCGGACCTCTGCTCCAGAACCCTCCCGACCCTTACAGGAGCCTTTGACGTAGCGAACTTGACGGATGACAACCCACTTGTGACAGTCGCAACCGAGCTGCTGGCGGTCTTAACCGAGCACGCCTCCGAGCCTCTGCCTGACGGATTTGTGGCCGCTACTTTCCCCAAGCTAAGCCGCCTCTTGATGGAGTCGACAGAGGGGGAAGTTCTCCGCCCCGGATGCGAAATGATCAAGTGGACTCTGATGCACGACCACCAGCAAGTATTTGGATGGCACGATGTCAATGGTGTATCCGGTCTCGAGGTCTGCCTGCGCATCATTGATCGCCTGCTTAAGCCAGAGATTGAAGACAACTCTGCATCTGAAGTCGGCGGCCTGGCAGCAGAGCTCGTGGAAAAGGCTGGACAGGAGCGTCTCGGCCCATTCCTCCCTCAGCTTCTGCAAGCCGTCGCGACACGTGTCGAGACTGCGCAGGCAGCGCCGTTTATCCAGTCACTCATCCTCGTGTTCGCGCGGCTTTCCCTTGCAGGCGCCCAAGACGTGGTTGAGTTTCTCAGCCAGCTGCAGATCAACGGTCAGAATGGCCTGCAGGTGGTGCTGTCCAAATGGCTGGAGAACTCAGTCATGTTTGCTGGTTACGATGAGATTCGACAAAAGTATGTCAAATGCCTCGACTCCATCTGATATGATATATGCTAACAGTGATCAGCGTCATTGCTCTGTCGAAGCTTTATTCACTCAACGACTCCCGTCTTGCTCAAATCACCGTCAAGGGTGACCTGATTATGAGTGCGGACGACGGACGTATCAAGACGCGCTCTCGCGCGAAGCAGAGTATGTTTACTGGCTTTTCAGAGTTTTTGCAAGACGTGCAGGGATTGGGACTCGGAGAAGTTTTGGAACACGAGGCTAACATAGCTACCGACGTCCCAGACCCCGACCAATATACACTTATTCCCGCGACGCTCAAGATTGTGAAGCTCCTTATTGAGGAGCTTCTATCTGCATCCGGTGCTCGGGCAGCCGCTAACGCGGCTTCAGCTGCCATGTCAGCCAATGCAGACCTCGACTCAGATGACGAGGAAGAGGGCTGGGAGGACGATGACGATACTTTGGACCTCAGCCTCGCCGCCACAAAGGCCGAGCTCATGTCGTTTTCGGAAGTCGGCGGACAGCGACAACGGGACGACGAGACGCAAGCGTATCTGACCGAGTTTTTCATTCGCTGCGGGCGGGAAAATCTGGCCAACTTTCAGGACTGGTATGGCCTGCTAACGGATGACGAAAAGGCAAAGCTCAACGAGGTCGCCAACGCGGCGGGGCAACAGTAGAACACGGCTGAGCAGCGTTGCTTGATTAAAACCAAACTGATATCCCAAAATAAAGACGATAGTGATGAGCGTTATTGTGAGATTGCAGATCTGAGCGCCATGCGACAGCTCACAAGTTGTGGATTTATATGCGATCTGACTAGCAAACTAGGTATGAAGTATCGCCCTCGGATATGCTTGTGTTTCTCTTAAAGTGGCGCGCGGCTGTTTATATCCAGCTCTCGCTCGGTAATTCCCCTCCGATCACGAGAAACAGCAGCAGCTGGTGTAAGCTGGTGTAAGCTGGTGTGAGCGTATTGTATCTCAACGGAGCGGAAGAAATGTGATGCATCAGCTTTGAGCATCGAGTGCAATTGACAGAGCACTTTTGATGTAAATGTATCTACATTTCGAGAAAATGAGAAAGACTAGAGCAGAGATGGTGGGGTGTATTTCGTGGCGTCAGCGCCATTGTGAGCGATAGGAAGTGAAAGATCCGTCAAGAGGTCGTCAATCTTGGTTCTCGTGATAATTGTACAGTACATTCAGCTATGCCTTTGATCGTGACAAATCCTCCGTTTGCCTGGGAAAGCCCTTGTTTGCTTGGTAGCTACCTAGATGATGCCTCCACCACCGAAGCCTCCACCGAACCCGCCGCTGCCGCCAAAAGGATTGCCCGGACCGGGAAAGCGGGGACCGCCGCCGGGCCCGACGGGATCCCAGCGGGCTCCGGGCGGAGCCTGAAGATCGAAACCCTCCGCGCCGGAGCCGTCGTCACCGCCGCGAGAGCCGAACAAGGGACTGTCAAAGGACGGGTGCATGCCCGATGGCCCGGCGCCGCCACGTCCAGGGATAAACGAGCCGCGCAGGGGGTCATGGGGACCCAAGCCCGGTGGGTGAAGATCGTCATGGCCAATGTTGAAGGGTGATCGGCCATCCGGCATGACGATGCCGCCCCCGGGTCGGGGCCGAGGGGGGCGGTTCATTTCAAACTCGTCCTCGAAGCCGGGAGGCGCAAAGTCCGGAACGGGAGCACCTGGACGGGGTCGCGCAAGATCCGGCATGACGTCGGGGAGCAGCGGATGAGGACGCGAGGGCTGCGGGTTATTGTCGTCGCGCAGGGGCGTGGGACGCAACGGGTTGCGAGCTTCTTGCGCGCGCCGCTCGGAGCGGGCCGTGGCCTCGGCCTCATCGTCGACTACTTCGACGTAGCCCTCTTTTTGCAGCTTCGGGATGAGTTTCTGAATGATGTTGACTTGCAAGTCACGCAGGATGTCTAACACGCTGAGTTAGCAAGGCGTCGCCTGCGAGTCTTGAGCAAGAGTAAAGAGACTTTGCAGGAGAACGAGACCGCGGGAAGGAGGTAGAGAAATGGGGGGGGGGGGGGGGGGAAGACGCACCGGCAATGATCTGGTCAGACACAAACACCCGGCGCAGCTTATCCGTCAGGGCGGTCCGGTCCTCTTGACCGTCGGCGTCACGGGGGATCCGCAAAGGTAGGCCGTCCGCACGCACGACATCGCGGGTGGTGCGGTCGAAGCGGTATATGCGATCGTCGCCAACGGCCAGGCCGCGCACCTCGACCTTGCCGCCCATGCGGTCGACGCGCGCGAGGAAGCGCATCGAAGACTGTTTGTGCGTGTAGACGAGGACGAGCGAGCCGGAGCCCGCGTTCCACTGCGAGGCGAGGCGGGGGACTTGGGCGGCATCCTCGGGGGCTTGAAGTATCGTACGTTAGCCTTTGTTTATCCCATTTGCAAGATTCTGTATGTTGGAGAGAGGGTGATGAGAGGGGGTGAGGCGAATAAGACTTACAGAGGGACTTGTCCTCGTCGAACCCACACAGGGTAAAGTCAAGTGCCGTCAGGTACGCGTGGACGAGCAGCGCGATGGCCTCTTGTGAGCTGCTCACAGCGGGCGTCTCGTCGTCTGCCGGGCGTGCGGGCAGGACGTCGGACATGAGGGTGAGAATGGCCGACGTGCCGAGCCTGGCCGTGGCCGAGGGCGAGGATTCTGCCATGCGCGTCCGATTTTATCGTGGAAGCTGGTTGATGGTTTTGGTATTCCGGGAGGTGGTCGAGATGGGCGTGAGCGTCGTGTTACGGGAATCGGGTGTGATGGACAAAGCCGGCGCAAATATGGCACGATTTGCGCTATCGATTTGATGGAAAGTTGAAACTGGCGATGTTGATGTTGATAATGTTGATGACGATGGAGATGGAGATGGACTGGTTGAAGCTTGGCAAGAACGTTCGACTCATCCTAGGTGTAGGCGGGGATTTAATAGTGGGCCGAAGACGAGGGGTTCCCGAATGATGGACTTGATGTGGCGTCATGGCTCGGTTGCCTCTTCAGCCCTACGAGTGGAGGGAAGTCCAGGGGAGGAGGGGGGGGGCAGCTTTCGAGCTCTGAGCGTGGATTCCGAGCTCCTCATTCGTTGTCGACAACTGACCGTGCTGTTGATGATTAACCGGCGTCGCTGGCAGACATACAGCTGCTAAGTTATTTAGCGCGGTTAAATGAAAAGCGATATAGTGCTGACAGCTTGCAAGGCGATTCAATCGTAATTCTCATTATGCATCATCAATCATATCTACCACTATCTCGGTCTTGCATGATTTCCCGAGTTCAGCTTCTCGGAATGCATCGCGGTCGAATAATGTGTTTCTTCTCATCACGATGTTATCACCGTCGCTGCCAAGTCCTCCAAAACACCGTGGTATCGGGTATGTTCTCAAAGGAGAGTGGTATAAAGTCGGCTGCTCTCAGCCGCTGACATGTTGTCTTGCCTCCTGGGCGAATGACATTGAGTCGTAGAGTTGGTCACTGTTGATTCGTCGGCGCTGTTCAGGCTGCTTGCACGACGGTACGAAACGGCCCATCCTCCTCATTGGCATTGTGATTTGCGTTTGACTCGCCAGACAGCCCGAAATGTCTCTGGTCACGTCGACACGTCGACATCCTTTGCAATCACATGGCCATAAAGGCGAGTCCGGGCGGACCAAAGTCAATATTGACGTCGATGGCTGCCCTCATGCCTCGACAAAAGAACGCCGACGCTGCCCATCGCCAGGCCTGGCACCGGGATAGGTACTCCTGGGCTTGGGAGCATAACAAGGACCGGGCTTGCCGAGCCCGCCGTCGGGGGCAAACGTCGGACGCGGAATGGGGTGGTTTTCTTCGGGCTCCTCAACGTAGTTTCCGCCGCAAAGCTCCTCGGGCTGACCAGGACTAGGCCAGTGGTAGTACTCGTCGTTGACGTATCGATTGCGAGCGGTAGGCGCTGCGACACCTCCCGTGCCAGCGACGAAGCGTGTAAGCATAGTCGTCGGCAGCGCTTGATCGGCCTCGTAGTATCTCTGGGCGGCAGCGTGGTGGTGTGCGGCGTGTTGAACCGAGGCCGAGGCGGGTGAGGCCAAGATGTAGAAGAAGCCGACGAGGGCAACGGCGGCGGTAAAGGGGTTCTTCATGTTGAAGATTGGCAGCCAGCCTCTGGTGTCCAGACTGTGCTTCTGCAAGGGGGGCAGGATGAGAACCTTGGAAGTGATCAGACTGCCAATAGACGAACGAATGGTCGAGCTAGAAGAGAGATAGCTGGGTAGGGATGGGAAGACCAGGAGCAAAAAGGGAGAGATGAGTAGGGAAAGGGCAAGACAGTCTTGATATATGTATGTAGCGGCGACTCTCGTCTCTCTTGTCAGTGGTGGACAGACAATGATTAGCCGCGTCCGTGGCATCAAATACCGGACGACGGGAAAGGATGACAGTAACAGTAACAGCGGGTCCTACCCAATTCACGCCATGTCGACAGAAAGAAGAGAGCAGAACAGAGGAGAGCATGGCACGCACAATCACGCGCTGTTAGCCCCTCCTCTCCCCGGGTCCCGCCCAGATGGCATGTCATGGCATGCTTCTCCTACTCTCTCTCTCTCGCGCGTGCAGATGCGGGACCAAGCCTCACTTGACCGCTCCTGGGTGAAGAAAAACGGCCGAAAAGCGCAGGCCGACGCGGGTGAACAGAGACACCTGGCTAATCCAAGAAGGTGGCATCGGCAACAAGAAAGAAGGGCGGAACAATGGGCAGGCGGGTCCCGGAGATGGAAAAGGGAGGGTGGGGTGGGGGGAGTGGAGCGGAGTCTCGGGAGCGAAGAGAAGGGAAGGAAGCCAAAGAAAGAAAGAAAGCAAAAATCGACAGGTGGGCGCAGAAAGAGGGACAGGACGAGACAAGGGCGGCGGGCGCGGGTACGCGTTTGTGTGTGTGTGCGTGTGTGGAAGACAGAGAGAGAGTGTGTGTGTGTGTGAGTGGGCGTGTGTAAGTGAATGTGTGCATGTGAGTGAGTCGAAGAGGGGGGGCTCTTTCCACATTCCCTTGATCGGCTTCTTGCCAAAAACCACGCCTGCGGGGCGGCAGGCACGAATTCCTCGTCATGGAGGGGGAACTTGGAAGGAAGGCGGGAGACGTGGTTTCCCCTGTCCATTCTGCAGCGGTTCGTCTTTCCCAAGAACTTCTTTCTGGCTCGGCTAGGTGGGGCCGAGGCTTCTCTACCAAAGTACCTGAAGCTGCTGATGTTTCTCTCACTCTCTTCAGTATGAGACGAGCATCCCCCGCTAGAGGTGCAGAAGGTTGCTTCTTTCGAAGCTGGAAGCTACAGTACAGTACGCAGCTGCCCTGCCTGCAAAGTCTACGTCGGCCTCTCGCTTCCCGACACATGTGCAAGCCGAAAAAGGCGGGGGATGTTTCCCATGAATCTGTCTGGTTCGTCCTCTCGGCTCTCTTGCGCCCGCTCGTCTCATCTTCCCGGCACTCTCCAGGCAGAACATTTCCGTCCTAAACTCTGTACTGTGAGCAACGATGAACAATAAAAAAGAGGCGTCTCAGCTCGCTCGCCTGTTTCTGTCGCTTTTAGCCGGGCCTTGGCTCCCACTTTCCCATCTTTACGAGGGGGGCTGAATCGAGCACTCTCTTACTTTGAAGCGCAAACAAATCAGACGAAAATGCGAACGGAACTGGACACGCATCACCTGCTTCAAGACCCCCATATCGCGCCCCGTCTCGTATCCTGCTCCCACCATTTTCTGGCAAAAGAGATCAAGAAAGACTCAAGACCCAAAGGTGGATGGAGACGTGTACGCACGTACTTCGGCGTAAGTGACATTCCCGAGCCTTGTTCCTCCAAAGCACGGCATGCAGATTGGTGCAGACCGCGTCTTTGTCTCTCTTTCGGCCGTGTGTGTGTGGGGGGGAACAAAGAAGGCGGAGGATGATGCAGTGTGGGGGAGGAGAGCTTGACGCATTCGGGACAAGGGTGCATACGGTATGTTTAGTCACCTTCTCCCATTTATTCGTTCTTAAACTTACAATTAAAAGTATGAGTGGCCTGCTCACGTGATGCCGCGTTTCAACGCCAGGAACTCACTCTCGATAGTTCAGGCCGCCCCATGCCACTTGACATTTCACCTGCTTCACCCTAATACCCGACGCCATTTTTTCTTCTTCTTTTCCACGTCATTTCTCTTCAACTCCTGCGCCACGACACGCGGATTCCCGACAAAACAATGTCCGGCGTTCCCCCGCTCGACGCCGACGCCGACGATCCGGACCCTTCCATACCCGTCGCGCCCTCGCAAGCTTCGGCACTCGTCTCCTCCTTTACATCCTTCCTCACCGTCGCCCTGCACTCGCTGCTCTTCCACCGCCGCCTCTACCCGCCCGAGACTTTTCTCGTCGCTCGCGCGTATAGCCTACCCGTGCGCCAGTCGCGACACCCGGCCGTCTGCGCCTGGGTGCGCGATGCCATTGCCGCCGTAGGGCTGCAGATTCGCGCTGCCGCTGCCCATCGCGTCGCCTTTGCTGTTCACGCGCCCGCGACGGCGAGTGCTTCTGGAAATGATAGCGGCGGCGGATGGGGATCGTCGGCCGTCGTCGAGCGCTGGGTCTTTGACCTCTCCTCGTTCCCCTCAGACCCTCGCCTCGCCACTGCTGTCGCCGATTCCTTCGATTTTCAACCTGCTGACGGCGACGTCGCCGACCCGCTGCGCGTGAATTGGACAGACGTTCACGAGGGTCTGAGGGCTGCCCTTCGTAAGCTCGCCTATACGGCCGATAGCCTACCCCCGCCACCGGCCGAATCCACGTTTACCCTAGCGGTAGAGCTCCGCGACGACGCGCCCGCTCCTATACAAGTGAGCGGCTCTCTCCCTGTTCTTTCTCGCTTCATTCTCCCCTCACCTTGTGTTCGTCTTCCAACGTCCTTGTCTTCACGTCTCCTCGTCGCACTTGCGCAGCTTCCCCCCTCCCGTGAGCGCTTGCACGGGTGAACTGACACTCTTCGGCCACGCGTGCTTCGTCCTTCTCCCGACCCGTAGCATCCTCAACTCTGGGTCCCCTCGGAGCCGCACCTTCAGCCTCCAACGCCGTCCAACCCGGTTCTGCGCGGCTCCGCGCTCGGCGGCGCTTCCACCGTGCCCGTACGCTCCGTGCAGGCCGGCCCCTTGTTCTTTGAGTGCTGGGTCGAGCAAGGTAAGCCGCGCGCCCCCGTCTCTACCGCAGCCGACCACGCCGACCACGACGACGATGGCGATGCGCTTTTCCCGTCGGCAGCCACAGACGCAGACTAAACTACCTTTGGCCCTTTTTTTCTTCACTCGTATGCAAGAGATATGTATGTATGGGCATGTGTGTGTATATGTGAGTGTGTTCATGACATTGTATATCCTCGTGAGCCCATGACGCGACTTATACCAAGCCGGCCCTTGGAATTTCACCCTTTTTCTCTCTCATGTCCTCATGTGTACCAGCATAACAAACCGCGCCAGAGCAAGCGCTTTTGTCCGTCCGTCTCCCTCCCCTAATTTCCCACCGCCGTTCGGCAATAGTCCAGGGATCCCCTACCTTAGTAGATAAGGTATCCATCACCCCAAAGTCATTCTCGTCCAAGGTATCTATCTACAAACTCCTCCTTTGCACCCGTAGAATACCGCGCGACTAGATGTTCCTTGAGGCCGGTACAAAGTGAGAGACGAGTCAAAAAAAGTAGACAAAAGGACGCATCCATCGGGCTTTTTTCACCAGCGCGTACAAAGTAGGCCGTCGTCCTTTTTTTTTTTTGTGCACATTATACCCGTGTCCCAGCACGCCGTCTCATATCGCCAAGGTCGGAAACACCTAGCAAAGGGAAGAAAAAAGAAAAAAAGGGGAGGAAATTCTCCCCTTCTCTCGCCGCTTCTTCAGAGAAGGCGATCATCATTCGATGCCCTTGTACGCGGCCCGCAGGCTCACCATGTCCCGCTTGAGGCGCAGATTCTCCTTCTTGAGGCGCGCCGTCTCCTCGGCCTGCTCCTTGAGCTTGGTCGCCATCTCCTCCTTGTCCTCCTTGCCCTTGCCCTTGAGCGCCTTGACAATCTTGCCGAGCTCGCTGTTGAACTTCTCGTAGAGCAGCTCGTTCTCCGTCACCACCTCCTTGTGCAGCTGATCAATGGCGCGAATCTTGGCCTCGGACGTGCGCAGGATCGTCTCCATGTCCTTTTGCATGCCGGCCTGCCGGTCCATTAAGTCGCGCATCACCATGGGCACCGTGCTCTCGAGTGCCTTGACCGTCGCCGTGAGCTCGCGCAGCTCCATGGCGTGCGCTTCGCTCTGCGCCGCCGCGCCGCCGCCGTCGCTGACCCGCGCGAGCTCCTGTCCTATCTTTGTCAGCTCGGACTGCAGCGACGCGTCAATCTCGCTCGCCGACTTCTTGTCCGTCTGAATGCGTTCCCGGATCCTCTGCGGCGACTGCAGGCGCAGCTTGTGCGTCGTAGACGACCGGATCGGGCTTGACGGCCGGCTCGACCACTCCGAGATGCCGCTGCCAGACTTCATTGCCTTGAGCGTCGGTATGCTCGACGATGAGAGTGTCTTGGAGTGCCCTCGACGCCGAACCAGCGTCTCGTGAGACCGTACTGGAGACGGGTTCTTGACAGGAGACTCGTGTTTCGTCGGTGATTCCGGCCGCACCAGCGGTGGTCCTACTATCAGAGGTGCGCTGGTAAAAGGCTCCGCCCAGTTCTCCTTTTGCCGTGGCGTGCGCAGCGTATGCGACGCGCTTGGCGTCATTGGTAATCTTGACGGGGTTGCCATCATCTTGGGCGTGCTGATCGGCGTGCTCGCATTGACCTTGCCAGAGGTCCGCTTCATCGCCTGCAAGGGTTGCATAGAGTCGTCCTCAATCGTTGCCGATGACATCAAGTCGCTCAAGTCCGATAGCGAGCTGCGCCGCTTTCTCCTCGAACGGTGCGTCTTTCGTTCCTCGGAGGGCTCCCCAATCGTGTCCAGCGGATAGTCTAGGCGATGGGAACTCGCAGGTCGCTGCGGCGCCTCATCGAAAGCCCCTGCGATAGCCGGTCGCTCCCGTGACAATGGACGGCCCTGTATCCTCTTGGCCATGTTGCCCTCGTCGATAGATCGGGTGCGGCCGACCGTCACACGCGTCACGGTGGACGGCTCGCCCGGGACGGGACCCCGATGCCGGCTCAAGCTGCGCCACATGGATGACTTCTCCTCCTTGGGATTCTGTCTCAGGAGCATATCTAAGCCAAACTTGCGACGCAGCGAGGGCGCGTTGTGGGCCATGGACCCTGATTGCGCCCTCATTTGCATGCCGTTGGGACCGCCTGGGTCGCCGATAGGACTCTTGACGCGTAGGGGGTCTGTCCCTCCGTCCTCGAAAATCCTATCGCAGTCTTCGACCAGTCGATCCAATAGGTTGATGTAGTTCGGTGCCGTGCCGTCAGTAACAAGGAGCTCCGCAAACGCGAGCGTCAGCACGCCGCGGTCGCTGTCGTTGCCGCACCCGTCCAGCAAGTCGGCCAGCAGCTTGATGACCGCCGTAAACGCCCGGCGATTCTGCGGCGACATCTCCTTGAAGAGGTAGTTGACAAAATCAGCAAAGTTTCCCGGCACCTTCTTGTTAGCTCTCTCCTGCAGCGTATCGAGCGCCTGCATCGTCATGATGGGCCCCATCTGCTCGGTCCATACGATGTGCAGGAACTTTTCGAAAGCAACAAAGATGACTTCGGTCCCGAGGTCGCCCGCGGCCTCGTAGTCAAAGGGACTTTCAATAAGCCGATTATAGAGATCGTTGACGGATAGCTCATCGACAAACGATCGATTCATTAGATTCCGCCCAACAATCGCACCCTTGCGACACTGCAGAGCCGCAATGTACCCCGTAAAGGTCTGCTCTAATCGCATCAACGGGTTCTCCGGTCGATCCTCTCCCGTCAGAGGGCGATCGTCCCTGCTCTTGACGGAGCCGTGCAGAGAATTGAAACTATCACTATTCGGCAACGACGGGTGTCTGGTGCCAGGGACGGTCGCATCGGGCGGGTTATTGTGTGAATTTGTCCAGAGACTGGAAATGAGTTTGACAGGTGAGGATGGCAAGAAAGAGCGCGTCTTTTCCGTCCGACTTGACAGACTCAACCCGCGGAGAGTCCGCGCATAGTAGGAGACCATGGCAGCTGTGAGTTGCGGGTTGGCGACATTGAACTGCGTGCTGATGAGCTGAATGACTGTACCACTATTAGCATCTGCAATTCAAAACTGAACAATGGGAATCTCACTTCGACGGGACATGGTGGGCAAAAAGTCTTCCAATGCGACGTCATCTTGGAATTGCTTCCCGCCCAGCCCGACAGTGAGTATCGAAACGCGCTTCATGTTCTTGCTCGAGACATTGACGACAACCTCGATGCCGTAGTGACCCACCGGAGCCCCCTTTGTGCCCCTTTCGTAGTCGACGACGACTCGAATCGGAGCAGGTTCCCGCCGACCTTCGACGAGCTCGTGCGCGGCCTCCTGGAAGACGGCTACGTGCAAGCCCAAGTCGCTGTCCTGCATGCGAACAGACCGTAGCGACCAGCAAGGATCGTCGCGCTCGCGCTCCGAGAACCGCGCCTCGACACGCGCCTTGACGACATCCTCGGTCCATTTTGCGGCCTTGCCCTCAAAGTGCTCCTGCAAAAAGAAGCACCGAGACGTCGGGCTCCTGCTCGCCCTGAGTTCGCTGGCGTCCAAGCCCTTGATGGGTTGCGTCGACGTCATCCACACCATGGCGCCGTTGGACGATTCGGTGAATCGCACGTCAGGCAGGCTGTGCCAGCCGGCAAAGGCGAACTCATATAATGACGGACCGCCAGCCGCGTTGGTCATTGAAATGAGGAGCTCCGCTGCCGATGGCTTGTCGATCTCTCTGAGTAGATCGCGCCCCGTCATCGACTCGCCAGTCTTTTTCAGCAGCACCACACAGTCGGAAAAGAGAAGAAACGCGCCTGCCGTGTCGAGTTCGCCAGGAGAGGAGAGGTAGGGTGGTGTGAGCTCGATAAAGTCGGCGGCGAGGATGAGACGACCCTGGGGTTCAAAATCTGCAGGCCAGGACTCTACCATGTTTCGCAGACGGCCCGCGACATGAGGCTTGTCCGGCAAAGGGTCGTCCATGGAGCAAATGTTGGTGATGATGTCGCGGGCCTTGAGCATGGGCTGTAGGGCCGGATGAACCATTGGAAGAGAGCTCACGATCTGGTCAATGAGCAGGCTGTATCGCGGTAATCTTTGAACTGGCTCGATGAGGATGGATCGGATGGCCTGTTCGCCGGTCTGGTGGACGCGCTGCTTGAAACTCGACTGCTGCTCGAGAAACGCATTGAGCAGCGCCGGGAAGTGCTGGCTCGCTCGGATATAATCTTGGTAGCAATCGGTAAACTGAGGGAACCACTCAAGAAAGAGCCGCGCAATGGCCAGAGCACCGCTCGAGTCCTTGACGCGCACCGAACCCCCTGTCCTCGAACCCAGCAGATTGGTAGGCGTCGCTTCCATATCCTTAAGGGCCTCCTCCTCAGTCTCATCCATTATCGTTTTGAGCTGCTCGAGAAACGCCGAATTCACGCGGAGAATTTCGTCGGCCGATGGGGGAAACAGCTTCTCGAGATCTTCTTCGGAAGGACTTTGACTCGAGGACAAGCGCCTCTTTGCGGACTCGCGAAAGTCGGCGGCGACGTGGTTCACGAGCTCGGCAACCTTGGCGACGTAGCGGTCCTCGGTGTCGACGAGCTCGGCGAGCTTCATCCGCAGCTCGACCTTTTGATCGCGGGTGAAGAGCTTGCTGCGATTCAGCGCCGTCGGTTTTGAGGGCGCGCGCCGAAGCTTGCTTGTAGGTAAGAAGACGGGTTCGCCAAAGAGGCGGACGAGAGGCGTGTAGCCGCCATACTGGCGCAGCGTCGGGTCCAAGATGTCGTCCTCGTCATCGGGCACGTCTTCCAGGTCGGAGGGCTGGAGTGGCACAATGGCGCCCGGGGGCAGGATGAAGTCAAGGTCGACGTTGCTCAGGTGCTGCGTCTGGAGGGCTTCGTGGAGGGCGGCGATGGCGGGTGCCGTGTGCTCGCTCTTGACCATGGACTTGACCAGGTCGGCGGCGTGCTGCTCGCCAAAGAGGTCCGGGACGGTGACCTGGCGACGGCCCCTGGTTGGGCAATTGGCGCTCAGATGCGCCTTGACGGCATCGGGGAGCTCGCTAAAGTATTTGAAGAGGCCGAAAGCGAGAGCGCGGTAGAGCTCGTCTCCTTGAAACTCACGCGGCAGGTGGTTGACGACACTGTAGAAGGGCGAATTGGGAGATATGGTGATACGCGGAAAGGACTGGAAGCCCGCGGGGGAGAGGACGTGGATCTGGACGCGGGAGCTGTTGAGGGTGTAGTTTGCCGTCGTCGAGGGCCCGTGGAAGATGAGCACGGGCAGGTGGCCGAGTAACGAGTCGGAGACGTGGTAGAGGGAGACGCTCTCGGGAGAGAGCGCCAGGTCGTCGGAGACGCGCACCATGGTGTTGGTCTTTCTTTGTTCTCAATGGGCCGCGCTCATAGCCGCGTTCGCAAGGGGTGGAAACGAGTGTAAAGGAGCGTCGAAGGTATCGCGATTGTAGTGGTTGTCGAATTCGTCTTCGGTTGGAGGTCAAGAGGTAGGCGTCGGCGACGAGTCTTACGGGTCAAGAGGATGGTGAGGTGGCGGTGATGATGCTGGTGGTGGTGGTGGTCTTCGTCGCAGCGGCCGCGGCGCGCATGAGCCCAATCAGGAGGTGTTGTAGCGCGTTATGGATGGTGGGGTGTAGCTTGTCGTAGGAGGAGGAGAGGAAGCAAGAATAAGCTCAAGTCAAGCGCAACGGAGGAAAACGGACGGCAGTGATGATGGTTGGCGTTGGTGTTGTTGATGGGTAAACATGTGAGACGGAAGGGTGCGCGTGGGTTTGGTGGTGGACACCCACACACATCCAGCTCTACTACACGCACCTGTACAGTATGTACATACATATGGGCGACGGGGGTGGGATCAAGGCAGGTATCAATCGTTGGGCACCGGCTCTGCCATGCGCATGCAGCCGGCCCAGCCCATTCACAGGGGCATTTTCTTTGACCGACTTGGAAAATGGCGTGCAATGAAATCTACACATGTGCAAAATTAATTACGCAAGATTAAAGAGGCGAGAGAAAAGTATTAAAATTGAGAAAGAAAAAAAGCCCCAAGTCGTGTCTTGCGTCGAGAGTCAAACAAGGCACCAGAGACACACAGCAGCACTTTTTTCGGAGAAGGGGGGAGGGGGGGAAGAGCGAGACCCGACTCACATGCTCGGACCGGGGGGGAGGGGTTCTCTCTTTATTTTTTCTTTTTCATATTCTTCTGCTTTTCCTCTGCAGCACCTTGAAATGCAGCGCGAGGATGGGAGGTTTTTTTTTTGTTTCTTCAGTGCGTGTGAACGAAGCACACGAGTCTTGCAAGATCAATTGAGTTCGATATTTCCATTACGTAGGCCTAGGCACCTTACCTACGAAGTACCTTAGGTAAACATGCGCGACGTCCCTGATCAGCTCGCGCCAATCCGAGTTTAGCCTGCTGAATTAGCTTCCAAGTTCTTCATGCGCTGGCGAAAGACGCGTCTCGGTGCGCGGAAAAGGTGTCGGTTTCCAAGGCATAAGGGTACTTGACCTTAATGTACACGAATTGGAGGGACCAGACGCGTTTTGGCATGAACTGAAGTGCACCCACGAGGTCGATAAGTTGCTTTGCAAGAGGCGTGGGGAAGTACCTGGCCTGACCATCCTTGGAAGAACCAGACCCGGAAAAGAAACGGGCGGATCGACGCCTAGGGCCATCCAGTCTACAAGGTCCGGTCTCTGGCGTAAACACTCAACGAGGTAACTTTAGTAGTTGAAGCAGGAAGCAGGAGAACTTGTCTGGGTGCTTGGGAGCAAACATTCAGAAATGCGCATGAGTTGCGCACCTCAAGCTGCAATTGCAGCAAGTCTCACGACCATCCATATGCCTCCGATAGTAAATGAATACCTATGTGATTGCTTGTCGTCTTCCAGAACACATCGATCCCTTCCCGTCATCGACCCTTCACGGCCCGCTCGCCAGGGGGGCAAAGGCGGGAATTGCTCCAGCAATTGATAGCGCAAGCACATGGCAAGGACCTCGAAAAAAAGCCCCCTCTCCCCACCTTCATCCCATCCCATGCCCATCCCATCACCCTGGTCCAGGCCCCTCCCCTCCCCCCACCCCGGGGCGATCGATCATCGTCAATCGTCAAATCCAAACCACCCGACACCAAACCTTCAATCCCCTCATTCTTCCCCTGCCGCCGCCAAAAAAAACCCCTTGTCTCGCACATTACATATCTCTCTCCATTCAAAGACTCCAAGTAAAACGAACAACCTCTTGCCCACCCATAATCCACCACTCTAAGAGAAAGAGAGAGAAAAAAGGAGCAGAGTAGAAAGGAAAAAAAAAAAAGCCAAGGCGCGGAGCAAACAGTCATGTCCTCCCAGGCCTATGCCATCCCGCTGCACCACCGGCCTGACGCCGCTGGCTACCGCCTCCTCGAGCTCCCGCCGGAAGTCGTCTCCGCCCTCGAATCCGACGACGCCCCAGTGTGCGTTCCCCCTTCTTCTCCGTTCACCCATTCCCCTCTTCTCTCCAGCGCTCGTAAATGAAGGGAAAAAAGAGGACAAAATCAGTTCCGCCTGTTGCGCGAGTTTTTCCTCCATCCCCACATACCTTTTCAACGCCCTGCTTATATCCGCGCAGTCTCACACTCGAGTCGTCAGACTCCTCGGCAGTCCTCAAGACGCCCGCCCACACGTACGCCCTGCGCCAAAAGAACACATCCAACGCCCTGCTCCTCCTCTCGCCGCACTCTTCCCCCACGAGCCCCGAGCAGGGTCTCTCCGCCATCGCCACTATCCACGAGACCGTCGAGCTCGAACTCGTCACGCAGCCGCCCCTGATCCAGCCTCTCAAGGATACGGGCAGCAGAGGCAAGTGGCACGAGAAGTTTGGAAAGAATAGATAGGACATGCGCTCTTTATTTTTTTCACCTTGCCCAAGTCCAAAGGTTTCCCAGTATCAAGAGCCTAGCCTATCTACCTAGCATATCCTTCTTGGCGCGGGGCGAGGGAAAAAACACCCTGCCTCGTCCTCGCCCCCAAGCAATGCTCGTGTACGAATATGTTCCCAAACTCCAGCCCCTTTTACGCAGGCTTTGACGCTCGCGGACGCTGCTTTTGCCCGGACAACCAAGTCGTCACGAGGGAAAAAAAAAACATGGCCTCCCAAAACCCCTTGCCTGGAGTTCCGCCCATGCAACGCCGTCCCTGGTATCACGAATGCGCCCTCCGATCGTAGACATCACCAAACGCAAGAAAGAGAAAAGGAAAACCGAATATGCTCTGCTGCGACACCTATCTTCGCAAGCCACCTTCATTGCCAATGGGGGTATACCCATTGATCCCCAATAAAGTCGCCAATCGGCGGCCGCCTCGGTGCGACGTGACCTGGTTGTTGGTTTGGCACAGGCCCGAAAGGCGACATTCTTACAGGTTGCTGATCGGCAAAACGAACTGGAGACCATGGTACGTCCCTATTGGGCGATGCTCCGGGTTGTTGAGGCTGGCCCGGCACAACAAAGGCGCCTCCCGCCGCGGCGTAGACGGCAGCGTGCGGCGCAAGCCCCGGAGCAGCCACAGGAACTCCGAGCGGAGCGAACATGCCCCCGGCAGCAGCAGCAGCAAAGAAATTATGCGGCGCCATCTGTGCGTGACCATCTGGATATGGTGCTAGAGGACCCTGGCGATGTTCTGTCCTTGGACCTGGGGGGCTCCGAATCATGGCATGCGCGTAGGCTTCCGCGACGGACGGCGGCATTTGCGGTATCGCAGGATCGTACACGACGCCATGGCGCGGAAGAGGCCTTCGACCTTGTGGACTTCCGTTTCCCGGGTGAACCGGTCTCGCCTGGACAGGAGGTCTCGCAGCCTGAGCCTTATTCCGCACTGCTGGTCCATCTCTCGGTCCTGCCGGGGCAACCTCCTTTGGCGCTTTGGGCCGTCCGTCGACTTGGTTACCACGCGGGATGCCGGCCGGCATGTCAGCAGCCATGAGATTTCCGTTGGCCCGTCGATGATACTCTCGGGCGACTCTTCTCTGCGCCTGCTCGTGGTGCGCCCGGTTCCGAGCTTGCAGGGCTTGTCGGAACTCTTCCGCATTTCGGGCTTGCATCGCAAGTAGGCCTACCGGCGCATTGGGCAAAGCGACCACTGATTTTGTCAGTATACAAGCTGCAGGTTTCATGGTGTTGAGGAATGACCACATACTTCGTACGGGGCCGACGCGCGCGGCAGGGGCTGCTTGCTTTTTGGCGGCTTGCTTCAACTTCTCGTCGCGGGTTACTTGATCCGACATGTGGAACTCGAGATCCTCGGGGTCGATGTCTGGGTTTTCATCGACAACCTTTTTACGAGCAACCTCCTCGGCTTTTCGAATCTCTTTGGCATGTCGGGTCTCGGCATTATCGAACAGGGGACAGTTGCCCCTTTGACCTCCCCTAGCAGGATCGTTGAAGTGAGAGTAATCGCACGACTTGGAGCACACGTAGCATTGTACGTTCCTGCAGCTCGATCGGCTACACGTCATCTTATTGCATCCGTCCTCCTTGATGAAAGGAGTGCCGCCTAGAGTGAGGAGATTAGTTACAGTGGCTCGCGGATCGCGAGGCGGGGTGGAATAAACGTACATTTATTGCACTTGCGAATCATGGCCGACGACATGGCTTCCTCGATGGCTCGTCTCGCCGAGCAGCCTTCCTCCTTGTCCATTTCCTCACAAGACTTTGGGATGTGCGTCTCTCGCTTGCACAGCCGGCAGCTGGTGATTTGACATGAAGGGTTCAGGCATCGAAACTCTCTGTCGACTTCGACCGAGGTACACTCGGCCGCAAAGGGACAGAAGGGACACGATACAAGCCCCTCGAGGTTGGCAAGCTGAAGCATAGACTCTTGCTCAATCCTATCGAGTCCCAATGTGAGTTTATCGTCGAGGAATTTTGTGCGCTCGCTGTGACTGAAAGTGGCCTGACAGCCGTCGGTAGACATGCATGTCAGCTCATACTTGGAAAGCCCAATGAGCGTCTCGGCTTGACGACGACAGCACTCATAACAGAAAAACTAGTTGACAAATTAGTTGAAATATTAGAAGGAGGAATGTCTGGAAGATGGGTGCGCCACTTACGTGAGCCTTATCGGCGCTGCACTGCGCGAGACGGTTGAGAGCGAAATCGGTGCAGCAGCATTCGCACTCTTGGATGAGCCCTTCTGCGATGGCCCTTTGGAAGTTTTCGTATTCTTGCTGCCCCTGAACTGATGCGGGATTCGCATTTTGCCGCCGCAACTCGACCATGCGCCTGGCATCTCTCAGCTCTGAGAGTATACGTTGCGAGTCAATTTCTGGTGCTGCAGACTGCTTCAGAATGGCATCCGCATCTGCCTGGACCCAGACGTGCCCTCCTCTCTCTGCGAGTTTCTGGTACAGGGCGATGTAGGCTAGCTGGAGCTGCTTCTTCCCGGAAGCCAGGGCTGTGTCTATGATGACTTCTGGTATAGTCGGGAAGTCGGCCCGCAGAAGTTGACGCCTATTACATTCATTAATATCCATAAGAACTTAAGCGGATTGCGCTTTTTTTTGTTGGGGGAAAGGGAAGGGGGGGTTTCAAGGTAGACCTACTCGAGTCGTTTTCGGAGTTCATCGTGAGGGTGGTGCAGTTCATTGGGATGGCGGTTGATAGCGTCATCCATGCGACGTCTCACACGATCCAAGACTTCTGCCTCATCGTGGGCATCTGAACGTTTTCGCTTGAGATCGGCGGTAACCTGTTGACGAGGATATCGGTTGCCAGATTCTTCCGCATCGACTATGGAGTTGATGACGGCATCCGGGTCGTAATCGAACTGTAGAGCCAGCTTATCGAGATGCTCGCGGCAGACTTTGGGAAAGACTGCTATGACTTGGCGACGGCAGGCATCGACGGTCTCTGCGTCTGGCTCAACAGCGGCATCCTCCATGATGTGCAGCCACAGGCGGCGAGCTACGAGGCGGGCACGGTTCCAGCGTCCATGTGCAGCGGGCTCGGGATCTTTTGGGTAGCAGCAGAAGCTCTCTTCTTCCTCTGCAGTCTGCGCGTTGTCAAGGTCAGCTCTTGAACCGTGCTTGTCAAGATAGTTATGGATCATCTGTCTGAAGCCCTGCGAAAACATGATCCAACCACCCTTGCAAGCTGACTGGTGTCAAGGTTCAGAGAAATCTGGCAAATAATCTTTTGGCAAGAATAATCTGCTCAAAGGACAAGAATCTGGATTACAGGCCTGAAGCGCTGCTGTCCTCGAATCTTGGCCTCACTCCTCACAACGAGACCCGTACAAAAAGAGCTTCGCCAACAAAATCGAGAAACACCTCGCACAAAAGAAAAGAGGAGAAAAAAAACACACGATAAAGGCATGGCGCATGATGTGCACTTTGGGAGAATAGACTTACCGCTAATTATGGGCTCAGGCCTTGCCCGCGAATGGGCGAAGCTGGCTGGGTGCGTGGCGCGAGGTTGATGCAAAGACTAAAGTATGTACGAAAGAGGAGAGAGAGTGACGCGCTGCTTCACCTAAGAGGGTGGCGTGCGCTGTCGATGAAAAATGCTTGAACGAGCGACGTCTTTTTTCCCCTTTTAACGTCTGGCGGAACGCGTGAGGCGAGACAGTGCGGGATCGATGTGCAAAAGCCAAAAACCTGCCTCGAAGTGGGCTAGAAGGACGTTGCGCGCGGGCGTGAAGGAAGGAACCGCAGGTAGAAAAAAAAGACACCCCGTGATCCGTGATGCGAAGATGAGGCACCTTGGTTTTCTTTTTGTTATGTGACAAAGTCGTCGACAAAAGTACAGTATTGGTAGGCGCAGGGAAATGCGTTTGAATCAACGACAGACTCGGATTATCGGTGGTGAGGATGACGGTGACGGTGACGGTGAGGGACGACGGTGAAGGGAAAGATTGAATGGTGAATGATGATGATGCTCCAGCGAGGCGTGCGCCTAACCTTGAGCCCCCCTCTTTGCCGACGCGCCCGACAGCTTCAGAGGGGGCTGCTGATGCAGAAGTTTGGTGATGATAATAGGTTGACGTCTTCGAGAAGATTCACTCGAAAGTGTCATTTCATTTTGGTATGCGAGGCGCTGGCGTCGAATGGCCAAGGAAAAGGAGAGAGAGTGTGTGTGTGTCGACGTGAGAGAGGAGGTGCATTCGTGACCTCGACTTGCACTCGCGCGGAAAAGGCAAGGGAAAATGGGATCGTGCAAAGAGTCGAGGGGGTCCAAGTGAGCTGCAGTTTTGAAAGTACCTTTTCCTGTACCTGTAGCTTCGAGGGTTGGTTAGGCTCGCGCTGTGCACTGTTCATCCATGCCCAGCACGACGGGCAATAAGTGCGCTGCGGTGTCAAGAAAGGTGTAGAAGAGAGAGTCGATGACTGAGAAAGAATCAAGGTCAGGACGGCCAAGTCATCGTTGCCCTGTCATGCCCCCTCTCTCCCAAGACAGCGTGGTGGTGGCCCTTCTTGGCTGTGCACGCCAGATGCTGCTGTCTGTACATATTCGTACGGAAGCGCGGGCCAAAGTTTTTGGGGATTGTTCATTCTCCGACCCCGCGGAACCATTCACTGCATGTATTCGTACACAACCTCCTTCATTTACCCTCCTTCTCGCAGTTGATTCATGCATGCGCCGACTTGCTCAAACCAACCATTGTGACCATATTGTGATGTGCTGTATATTGTGTGGTTGCCCGTTTCATCACAACTCATGATTTTTCAAGAGGGGAGGCAACACGCGGCTACCCTGTTGGGTGAGTTACAGCGCAACCTTGACATCCATACATTCTTACGAGTTGCAGTATCAACTGAAGAAGTGTCTGAATGTATGGGACAAAAACAATACAGGCAGAGATAATGGAAGGAAGTCGTATACAAGGAAATCGAAACACTCACAGTGATAAACAATGTAAAGCCAAGCCCGGGTCAATAGACCTTCAACCAAGACAGAAAATCAACATTGGGTATCTGATTCACTACCAAATTCTCTAATCATCATCATCTCCATCCGGATTCTCCCACTCATCGTCATCTCCACCCCCATTGTCTTCCTCATCTTTATCATCGTCCGATGCAATGACCTTCCGCCGCGTCCTTGTCGACCGTCTGGCGGGTGGCTTCGGCTTCGCCTTGGCCTTTGCCTTTACAGGCGCCCTTTTCTTGGCCCCCGATTTGTGCTGCTTTTGTCCTTGTTCGTCATCTGCAGCTGCAGGCTCCTCTGGCTGCACGTCCATCACCGTAGGAGCCTGTCGGTTATCCTCCAGGATGAGTCCGTCGTCGCCATCATCTTCGTCCTCGTCGCCCCCAACGGGAAAGAAACTCGACGCTTGGTGCGACTGAGGCTCGTCTTCTTCCTCTTCCTCATAGCCTTCGGGCAAAAACCCGCCTGCCATATCTTCGTCTTGGTCTTTTGCCCCGGCGTTGCGGTCGGGCTTTTCCTGGCTGTGCCCAAACACAGTCACACTGTCGTCAATCTCTCCATAGTCATGCCGGATCCTCTCCACGATGCGCAGGCCCATCATAAACTTGCGCCACTTGCCCAACGCCGCCTTGCGACGCTTTTCATCCTCTTTTCTCGCCCGCTCTGCTTCGTCCTTTTCAATCTCGACCATCACGTTATCGTGGTGCTCCTCTGCCACGACCACGCCCTGAATGACGGGCACGGCCATGCGATTGCCAAACTCAAAGTCCACCACGGCTTCGGCGTAGTCTATCTGCAGTCTTTTGCACACCTTCACAGCACCCCTAAATGGAATATGCACAGCGCCCTTAGGACACATGTGCTCTGCAAACAAGTCAATGTTGCTAGTAAAGTGTCAGCGGCTTGTGGATTCGTGAAACGCGATGAACCCACCCATATCCGTTTTTCGGTATGATGCCATTTTCAATAGGCGGCGGAATAATCCAGTCAGTTTGATCGAAACTGAAAAGTCCTTGTAAAACCTTTTCGCCCGTCGCTGCCTCGGCCTCGAGTATTTCGCGTCGTCTATTCAAGGTGGCTGCCCGGTAAGGAACTCTCTTCAAGGGCTGCTCGCCAGGTATCGGTGCTCGGCCCTGCTTGTGCCACGTTTCGGCGCTTTTAACGTTGACGACATCGGTCCGAAGATAGACATCCTCTTCTTCAATCTTGCCACCCTTGACTTTGTTTTTAAAGACCTTGACGGGGGCAGCGCCTGGCTTAAGAGCTTCCTCACGCTTCAAATGTCTCTCGAGGGCAAATTCTTTGGACTGTTTGTAGTACTGCAAGGTTTCCTCGCCCTCTTTGACTTCTTTCTTCTCGGGCTTCGCTGGCCGCAGATCCGTCGAGTCTTCGTCGTGATCGACTTCGGTTAGGGGATGCATCTTGCCGCCCCGCCTGTATCCAGACATGGCCGACTTGAACCAGTCGAACTGTTCATAACGCTTCACTCTTCCATGGCGATTGTGTATTGGAACCTTTTCGAGAGGCATTCGCGCACCTTTGGTTCGTCCAGGAACGACTTGCCTTTTCAAGTAGCGCACAGTGACGTCCTTGGCTGTTCCGTCCTGAGAGTAGCCAACAATGTACGCCATAATCTGCCTGGCTTTGTCCGCTTTTGCGCCACGAGGTTCAAACGTCTCGACGAGACCGCGATTCGTGGCAACGGTGCCTTTGACAATCGCATCAACAGGTAGATACTTTTTAGTGACCGGCGAAAGTACCTCAGTCCAGTAATGAGGGAACTCGAGGTCCTTGTCGTACTTAACAGCTTGCTGAGCCATACTCTTTGGCGTGATCTTCACTTCGACAACGGATTCATCGTCGGTGTCGGAATATTCAAGCTGCAAATCTTCGACATTATCGGCAGTATCCTTGGCGCGACCCGAAACTCTGGTTTTACGTGATGACTTTTGGGGAGTCGAGCCATTGGTCTTGATAGCTTTGGACTTCGCCCTTTTACTGTCCGCTCCTGTCGTGGGTTTCGCGTCTTTGTCTGGTTTGGCGACGGAATCATCCTTTTCAGGCTCGGCATCCTCGAGTTTATTCCATCCGAATCCCAGGCACGGTAGGTTAGCCACCATGCGAGCCTCCAGCCCTAGACCTCTGAGTAGAGCAGTGAAGAGTTGCGCTCCGACATCACGACTTCCTTGGCACGCTTGGGCGCAACGACGAAGAGTTTCTAGGCTGGCAATTCTTTCACCAAAATTGGCTGGATCTGGAACACCAGCTTCGTATGCTTTGGTGAGTCTGTCGAGCCGCTCCAGAGCCATATACCCTGACTTTCGCAGCCCTGGCGCAGTTACCCGAAAGCGCTGCTTCCACCACGCAACCAGTGACTGCATCAATCGAAAGAGCGGATCGCCGTGGCTAAGATCCACGGCGCCATCTTCGAGTCTTTTCGCTGCAGCTCCCCAGTCGCGCGCTGCGTCGTCGATTGGCTCATCTTCTTTCTCCACTCTTTGACTGCGACGAGAGCCCCTGCCTCCAGACTTCCCCTTACTCTTTGCCGGAGGTTTCGCTGGTGCTGGTGCGTCCACCAAGCCAGAGCTTCTTCTCCAACGTTCAACTTCATCCCAGATCTTGGGCGGAACGTGCGATACCATGATCGCTTGAACCTCTGGGTCGCAAAGCCAAGAGTTGCGCACGGCATTGTGCCACAGTAGGAGCAAGACATGTACGCAATGCGTCGAGTTGCGGACCATTCTCTCCCTCTTAGAAGGACCCTTTCTGTCGAACATGTTCGTCAAAGAAATGCGTGTATCCTTCGTCAACGTAAGCTCCAGGTCCCCGGAAACGGCTGTCTCCTCAGCCGATGGCATAGTCGGCGCGGCGACATCCTCAAACTCGACATCTTCATCTTCATCGTCCGATTCATGGGCCTTTTGCCGCTTCGCAGGCGGCACATCCTCAAAGTCTCCGTCAGAAAGTGAAGTCAAAGAGCTTTCGCTGTCGCCTTCGTCGAAACCTGGAGCAATTGATGTTGACTGCTTAGACGAGAGAGGAGTAGCGGCGGCATCGAGGTCATCATACAGCGTGGCTTTGCGTTTACCGGAAGCCGGTGTTGGATGCGCCTCTCGTTTCCTTTTGGGTGCCGGCGACGTTGAATCGCGCAGGCGTTTGCGCGGCACCAGAGGAGGCATGTCGCTGCTTTGACACAAGGGAGCGCATGCTGGAGCGGTGATGAATGAAGCTTCAAAACTAATTAGAGCAAAGCTACTTACGGCTGGATGGTGTCGTCATAGCACTCACTGGAAATAGCAGAGGCGGGTTCCTGACACGAAAGCACGTGACTGTAATTCTGTCTCAGCCTGCGTTGAGCTTGAAAGTTGACAAATTATTAGCACCGTCCCTTGATATCATAACTTTCTTCTTTTTGCGTTGAATCATAGAAATATCTTACTCAGGCGCACTCACGGTGTCGTTGATCTTCTTACATCAGTCAGGCTGTCATCCAGGAAGACAAACATGCTTCGATATTGTCCCAGGACGAAAAGTCTATGCAAATGCTATGCTGGCTAAATCAGGCATCCTCCTTAGGTATCATCACCGTCTCACTCTAATGGCCCATCTCTGTCCCCGTCAGTCGTACCGAGTGTCGAAATATTCACATGTCTATGAGCGAAGGCGGTGGCCCGACACCTCGCAGCAAGATGACCGTATTGCCACTTTGCAGCGAAGAGCCAATCTTCTCTCCGTACTCGAGAAGTCGCCCGCCCTCGACGTGAAAGACGCGTAACTTGTCTCTCTCGTCGGAACTCTGGTTGTTGAGATTCTGAACCTGCAAGCTCTGGGCCGCCTCGTCCAGTAAGCGACCGACCACCCAGTCCTTGGAGAAGAAGAAATCGCCTTTGGGCAGCTTAGCCTTGGCAGTTTCTGCCTCGGCTTCGACACAAAGGTATATCCGCTTCTCCTCTGGCACGTCCTTGCGTCCCTTGGCCGACTTCTTCAGCTTTGCGACGGCAGCCATGCGCGCGGCCGTCGAGCTGGGCTTTGGCTTGGGCAGCACCCTCTCGGCCTGCTCGCGCTTCGACGAGCCCCATGCGCGCAGCCTCTCGAGGGCCGACCTCGTTTTTTGCGCGACGTCAATCTGTGCCGGGCGCGCGCCGATGGGCACTAGGTTCTTGCAGTCGTGGTCCTCCTGAAGACGATGCTTGAGGCAGTAGTCGCGGTTGCACGTCTGGCAGTGCACCCCAGGCGTCAGCGAAGTGCCAACGACAGTCTTGCAGTCAACAGATGCGCACGGCTTCTGCGACACTCTATCCCGCAGCGCCTTGCCTTGACCGATGGACGGCTTGGCCAGCTGGGCCTGCCTCTTGCGCTCCGCCCACGCGCCCGGATTCGCGCATTTGTGCGACGACTCGGTCCTGTGGTCGAGACAAAAGGTCCTGGTGCAAGATTGACAGAGAAAAGGTAGGAAATCGAGTTGGTTGCAATACTCGTACTGGCAGTGTTTGCCGACTAGTGAAGCGTCTGTCTTGTCTCGCATCTCGACGTAGCTCGTGTCCGGCGCTTCGGGTGTTCCTGACGACGACATGATGACCTTTTGAAGCGCTTTCGCGGTCTGCGCCCTTTATCGCTGATGGAATAAGTGGCGCGAGCGCAGGCTGAATGGCTTTCGTCAAGGCCGCGAGTGCGGCGCGGGTGCCTGAGAGTTGGAAATGCACAAGCGCCAGGGGGCTCGAAGCGTCTGGAAAGGTCCGGCGACGCTTACGTAGCAGAGGCCGCTCGACTACGGATGTCGCAGCACTATCCGGCGCCACCGCGACGGGGCCTGACTCTCGACGCGGACTCAATGCAGCAATGCTTGACACTCGAACATGAGTCTTTTAGCTTAGTCGCGCAGGAATTTCCTGAAGTTGCCTGCCGACGAGGATACAGAAGCCGTTCACTTCCAATAATTCACGCCCTTCACTTGAATGAGTGACATTCATGTCCCGTATTTATATGTCATTGCATTTTCGCTTATTAGAGTTGAAAGTGGCAGTCCTGATTAGCTGCCAAGCCAAGGCCTAACTACCCATGCAATAAGTCGAGCAGAGTTGTCTGCAAATACACGACTCCGACCACCCAGTCATAAGACGCCCGCAATCGCTGTAATGATAAACCCCAATCAGAAACCCTGATTAAACCCTGATGTGATATATGCTGGCCCTCCTACTCCTCCTTGACTTTTGGTCGCTCGTTTAATAAACGTTCTCTACCCGTCGGCGGTGCGTTGCCGACATAACTCTTGCCACCCACGGTCTGGAAGCCCTTGTGAAATAGCCACTCGACGGCCTGCTCTACCGGCTGATCAAATAGCGAAGGTAAGAACGGCACGACTGCGAGACCGAGACCGATCGGCCCCCATGTCCGGACCTTGGTGTTCTTGATGTCCTTCATGGCCCGGCCCGAATAACGCACGACACTGTGGATGGTAAAGGCCGGGAGCCCCATGCTGGCGACGCTCTGAAAGATGCCTCGTTGCACCATGACTGTCCGCCAGTCCTCGAGAGGAGACACAACGCCAGGCTGCGCATCCTTGACACCGACGGCCGGCAGACCGGTAGCATGCTCTTGACGAGCGCTCAGCTGCAGCTGAGGATTGAGAATCCGCTGGTTGTGCCAGTAGGCCTTGTAGCCCTCGTAAGAAACGTCACCCAGGATATATATCCATGATATACCATATGCGGTGCGAACGAGGTTCGGGTGGGCGACTGGGCGGAAGGATTCGCCTATATCAGAGGTGTAGGCGACATAGCGATGCGCCGAGAGGAGGATTGTGCGGAGTCTTGTAGCGTATGCTGCGTATCTTAGGTTGCTATCCGTCGATGGCGGTGCACTGGGGGAAACCAGGTCAGGCTGTGACGGGATCAGAGAAGGAGGCACACTTTACTCACTATCCCTCGCGCAAATCGTCAAAGAAGCGACTATCGGCGTCGGCCTTGTCTACAATCTTTTGCAGACCCTTCGGGAGCTTGGTTCTGTCGGGAAGCTTATCGGGATCGAATGTCGACGAGTTTGGTTTTGATGCGCTCTTTTCTTGGGCCTCGTCGGGCTTCGTTTCTTTGGATTTACCCCACCAAGGCATGTTGCAGGTGTATTTATTTGGCGAGAAAGGAAATCGAAGGGAAATCGGACTGTGATTTCACGAAGCGGCGGTTCTGCTGCTAGGTAGTGCTTGGGTGCTTGAGCTCGGAGCGGCGGCGGAGGGGCGCGGGTTTCGGGTCGCCTCGGGCCGGTGACTTTGGAGATCGCGGAGTTGCATCTCCAGAAACTTGGCACGCTTAGTCATACATGGTGGCTTGGCCTGCTTTGAGGCTCTCAGTTTCTGCCCGCACAAACCCCTCTAAGCTCTGGAGATACCTTAGTCTGTGAACATGGAATCTGCTAATGCATCCAAACGGCTTCATTTCATGTGATTCGAAGTATGTCAGTCCGAGAGAAAGCGTCTATAGCAATCAATCATCCGTCTCAAGCCGACTTGATCACAACAACATGTTTCGTCTCGTCTTGTTCTCTCGCAACTTGGCGGTGGACAATGACCACTGACGACATGACTCCAGACGTCGACCAAGACGCACTCTGACTGCCTGTCAACTTTTGTGACAGGTCATCAGCCATGCGGCTGCATACATGAATGTCTCGACTTTAAGTTGAAACCCCGGTCTCGAGATTCTCGGCACTTCAGTCATAGGCTCTCCGGCGCGGTGAGGACAAATCGAGTCGCTTTGTTAGCGCTGAAACCAAGGAAGACCTAACGACCGTATGCGGGAACAATGCCTGTCCCAACTCTATGCGGCAAGACGGAGTGGATTTGCGGCGCGGCAAACGCGCAGACTTCGACCGGAACGAGGCAAGAAAATGTCCATCGGCATGTATTGGCGTGAGGCTGTTACGTGATTAAGTCACATCGTGCCCCAGAAACACTTGAATTCTGGGGCACACAGCTAGCAACCGACAGAATTATCCATGGTCCACTTTCCGCGGAGTCCTTGTTTGCCATCAAAGATTGCCTGTCGTCGTTGTTTTGTGAGGTATAGTCTTTCATCGTTCTCTTCAACTCGCTCTGCCTTGTCGAGGTATCTGAACCGTCGTCAATATGGCACCCCCTTCTGCGGATCCAATCGTCGACAATAGCCGTTCAAACGGCATCGTTCCGGAGAACATTTCATCAATCAAGAGCAATGCGGCACCGATTAGCGAGACTATAATGTCCGAAGCCAAGGCCAAGCTTGGCATCGAACACACGGCGCCTTGGGTACTCAATAAGACGCCCTATGAGACCCCTAATCTATCTTTTGTCGATAGGTTCATCGACGACACGCGCCAATTGCGGGTAGCTGTTATTGGCGGCGGAATCGGTGGTATACTTTCTGGCATTCTCCTGCCTGCCAAAGTTCCAGGCGTTCAATTGACCATCTATGAGAAGAACAATGACTTTGTAAGTACTTGAGGCTATAGGCATTCTGACTTTCATTGATGCGCCTCAGGGCGGGACGTGGCTGGAAAACGTATACCCCGGTGTGAGATGTGATATCCCGTCGCACGTCTACCAGTCAACTTTCTCCCCAAAGATAGACTGGACCGACCAGTTCTCACCGGGTGCCGAGATCCGTGACTACTGGCAATCTGTAGCCCGCAAGTACGATGTCTATCGTTTTGCAAAGTTTCATCATCAAGTCCAAGACGCTCAATGGGATGCCGATAGCGGCAAATGGTCGCTCAAGATCCAGGATACGAGCACCGAAAGAGCCTTCCACGAAGATTTCGACGTCGTCATAACAGCCGTCGGCCGTTTCAATGCATGGAAGCTCCCGGACTACCCGGGCATCAACGAATACGAGGGCATCCTGCGCCACGCCTCCAATTACGACTCCTCTTTTGACCCGCAAGGCAAGAGAGTCGCCGTCATTGGCAACGGCGCCAGTGGCATCCAGGTTGTTACCAATCTGCAAAAGGTTGTCGGACGTCTGGATCACTATGCGCGCAATCGGACATGGATCGCCTCTTCGTGGGCAGGAGACGCCATAAGCCTTGGGGCGCAGCCAATACCGCAAGACAGCAAAGAGGCTTTTCAAGATCCCGATGAGTACCTCAAGTTTCGCAAGCAGATGGAGGACAAATATTGGCGCAAGTTCGGCACATTCTTTCGGAACTCGGCCGAGAACGAGGACTTGAGAGAGCGTTTCACCAACATGATGAGGAAACGTCTCGCCAAGAAGCCTGAGATCCTACAAGACATCGTGCCCGACTTCTCTCCGAACTGCCGCCGACTGACGCCTGGACCAGGCTACTTGGAGGCCATCACAGAAGACAATGTGGACTATATCCGTACGCCAATCAAAAGGTTCACAAAGACTGGAATTGAGACGGTCGACGGCGTCCAAAGGGATGTTGACGCCATCTTTTGCGCTACGGGAGCCAACACCGATATGGTACCGAGGTTCAACATCCGAGCCCTGGGAAAAAACCTAGGAGACTTGTGGAAGCAAGACGGACCCTACGGGTTCCCATTCTCCTATCTTGGCGTTTCAACTCCTGGCTTCCCTAACCTCTTCTTCCTCAATGGACCACACGGAACAAGCTCTTCTGGCACGGTACCTCACAACATTGAGAGTCAGGTTACGTACTTTGCCAAGGTTTTGAGGAAAATGAGCCGCGAAGGAATCAAGTCCATCGACGCATCAGCCAAGGCTACGAATGATTTCATCGAGTACTCAGATGCCTTCTTTGCCAGGACCACGCTGTCGGACAATTGCAGCTCCTGGTACAACGGCGGACGCCCCGGAGCTCGTATCCACGGCATCTGGCCGGGAAGCGCCGTGCACCTTACCATGGCGCGCCGAGAGCCGAGGTGGGAAGACTTTGAGTACGAGTATCTCTCCGAAACGGGCAACAGGTTCCTTTGGTACTTTGGCAACGGCTGGACAAGGCGAGAGGAGGATCCCAGCGTCGACTTGACGCCGTACTTGAAGCGACCGGAAGAAATTGACTTACGAGACGTGCACGAGAGCTGGTGGAGTATACCATAGACTGATATGACGATAGATGAATTAGCATTCAACACGTGGCAATGAGAGTCTCGGTTTCAGCGAACCAGTCGAGCTGCGATACACATTATTGGAAAAAGAATGGTGAATATATACAAAACGAAGGTGTAAGCTTTTGAGCAAGGGCTTGCGCGCACAGATACTCTAAGAACATGAAAGGAAAGGTCGTTACTCCATGTTTTTCATTTGCGAGCTGCTTCACCAAACGGCGTTTGCTTGTTGATCCGGCACAAGTTGTGAGATTTACTCAAAGATGACCTTGGCAGATCCGTCCTTCTTGATCGTGATCTGATGATCTGTCAGCGCAAAACATTCATTCCGAGACAGATTCAAGTGACTTACGGTGCAGTCTGTTGAAAAGGTCGCCTTGCCGTTGACAATAGGGCAACCAGGGCCGCTGCCCTCAATATCGCCCTGAACGTTGATCTTGAAGTTGAGCCCAGCCTTGGCCTTGGGGTTGCGCATAATACCGAGATAGGTCTTGCCGTCCTTGGGGTTGACGCTGCCACCAATGTTCAGGGGGGAGTGGTCTCCGACGGCATCATTGGGGTTGGGGCCGTTCCAGACACAAGCCTCCTCAGGGCCGACGCCGGCATTGTTGAGGTAGTACTGGGCGCTGGTCGTACCCTTCATCTTGGGGCTGAGATACTCGTCGTTACGGGGGAGCCACAAGGGTGTCGACTCGCCGGGCTGCGCAACGGCCGGGATGACCATGGCCTCGTTACCGGGATAGACGGTGCGGCAGGCAGAGACGACCTTGTTCAGCCGGTTCTCGATCTGGATCTTGACGGCGCTGGGTCGGCAGAGCTTCTTGTGCGTCGAGCTGGTGAGGGCGAGGAAGCCGTTGGAGTTGCACTCGAGGCCGCCAATCGACTCACCCCGGGTGCCCTGGGCCTCGGGCCACTGGGTCTCGGCGTAGCCCGCAGGGCAGGCGTAGGCGCACAGGCAGCCGGGCTTGCAGCTGTCGCAGTCGCCGTTGAGCTCGAGCTCGCTGGCGCCGGCCCTCAGCTGCACCCTCTGCAGACTCGACCAGGGGGCGGTCTTGCCGAGCCACGACAGCGGGACGGCGCCGTACTGGCTCGGGAACTCGGAGCACTTGATCTTTCCGTTGGGGAAATCGGCGCTCAGGTCGGCCTTGCTGAGGCCCTGACCGTCGCCGGAGTTGGATTCCTGCTTCGTAGGCTCCTGCTTGGGCGTCTCGGCCGGCGGCGGCGGCGGCGGGGGAGGAGTCGATGACGTCGGCTCAGGCTTCTCGACCGAGGTGGACGTGGTGATGCTCGTCGTGCTCGTCGTGGTGCTCGTGACGGTAGTGGTCGGCGAGATCGGTTCGGGCTCGGGCTGAATCACATAGGAAACATCGTACTTGTAGTTCTTGTAACCGTTCTCGGCCTCGGCAGTGTCGATGGGTTGCCCGTTGAACTGGAACACAACAGGTGCGTTCTCATCGACACCCAAGGCCTGGAGGGCCTTGTAGATGTTCTTATCCTCCCCAGCATTGACCTTGTTGCCTGCGTTGTTGGCATCGACCCTCCGACGTTGATGAGCGTGCATGTGGTTGTGCGACAATGCGGCGGCTCCGGCCGCCGCCAAAGTGATTGTCAAAACACCCTTCATGTTGTTTCGGGCGTCTAAAGACGTGGAGGTTAGATGTGATCATCGCAAGGGTTCAAGTTCTGTAAGTGGTTCGAACATCAGAGCACGGAGCCGTCTGGTGATCCTGACTGACGCCTCATCGTCCCAAGGTTGCTCTTTTACGGGAGATCAAATTCTTTCACCAGACCACTTACTTAATTCAGGATTGTTGAAAACTTCTCAGAAGTAAAAGGAGAATCCAGTTGTATCTCGAGTCAAGAGATTCAAAAGTCTTGATGTAAGGAGCGTGGGTGTGGCGAGGGCCAAAGGGTTTGAGAGAATGTAACGGAGAGAGTCAACTCTGAGTTGAAAGGAATCAAAGTCGATGCGACGCGAGCATGGCCCTTAATGAAAAAATTCAGATTGACAAAGGCACGTTCGAGTTGTGGAGAGGTAAATAGCAGACAAGGGTACTCCATATTGTGGATGGGGACATGAGAGTTACCAAGTGGTGGAGTTTAGGAACAATTTAATGAAATTGCCCTTTGTCAAAGACTAATTGCTCTCTCAGCGTACTATGACTTGCTCCATAAAGTCTCCGCGGTTGTCCTGCCATTCAACATGTGCCAATGGTTGCTTGCAACCCGTCAGGCGTTTCGAAACGCTGGGCTACTTCACGCGCCGAGGCCTCTTTCATGAGAAACAAGAATGGCCCAGGATACGAATACTGTACTTACATTGAATACAGTACGTCTTGGTAAAGGTTGCAACCCAACGTGGATGACAGCCGACTGAGTCAGTCTAGTCCCGAGGCAGGTCCACGGATTCTATAGGCCGGCGGTACTCGCCCGCCCCATGTCTTTGCATGAATGTGAAGCAAGAAATCGAAATTCGCTCCGCAAGTGGAGCATGGCAACAAGAGAATGGCATTGCGCGATGGGACGCCATCCTTGCGCAGCTGCAGAGAGGCCAAACAAGTGCCGAAATTGGACTCGGTGGTTGTGACGGCGTCCGCTCTCTATTTTGCAGCAACGGGGATTCCCTGCGAGGACGAAAGCAAGTTATCCATCTTGAGTCGGCAAAACTACGAAGTACGTGCGGCACAGTTTGGCGAATGGCTTGCCGACGGTATTTTCAGGCCCCATACTGTTCACGTCTCGGTAAAGTCGCATCGAATCGTTGTGGTTCCAGTTTGACTGTAGCCTATTTTTTGTGCGATACGGCGTCTTTTGCATACAACATGAAAGCTTCATGACATGTGAGGTAAATTTAGAAAAGCAGATGACTTGAGAGACGTGGCTGTGTCCATATACCGTCACGGTATAAATGACAGTTGACCGCGACTCAGTTCACTCTGAGCCCTCCGAGTCGTCTTGTACCTTGACCCGAGTCGCACCAGAATGAGAATGAAGATCCGTTGAGATGGCCGTGAACTATGAAGAGCTTCGGAGCCCGAATATTCGATTCCCGCCACTCGACGTCCCGTGGTCTCATGTTGAGTTCTTTGTGAAAATCAAGGCTGATCCATCAGACTTTCTCTGAATCTCCCTCGCCGCAAACACCAGACGATACAGTTGGGGTTACCAACGACGAAACCCTCACTCAATCGACCCGCTCAAGCTAACAGTCTACTTATCGTTTCCCATCACACCGTACGAATACGTGATGTCTTCCTTGTAACGGGGCGGAGCCTTGAATCCATACCGTACAATTTCAACATCCGCGGCGCTTGTACTGTATAGAAGATGCAATATATAGGTACAGCAGACACTAATTTTGAAAATCTGAAACACGTCTTGTGGATCAAAGTGGCGAGATCTTCTCCTTTCGACGGGGTTGCTGTCTGCCTTACTCTTCGTATAGAGCACAGAATGAAAATCCGAACGCCGATGGCACGGTCCGCTTCTGCAATCATGATTACCCGTCGGGCCAGAGCCATCGATGAAGTGACTATTTCGTGCTGCAAATAATGACTTCATGTTCGCTGTCACCTGGAGATATCTCCTGCCCAGCTCACGCATCTCATTCTTGTCACCTCGCCTCTGAATAGACCAGTCCAGGCGCTCCAGATTTGTCTATCACAACACATGGAAGCAGCCTGTCGGACCCACGCTGAGGCTTTATTCGCACCATATCCGCAAAGGGTGCTCACTGCACCTATGAGGAACGAAGCTACACGGTATGAGATCTTCTGCCCAATATAAACGGATGTGTTCAATCAATAGGTTGTCTGACTCTACTACCTGTAAGCATGTCAGGCTGTCGGGCTGAGATCACCAACCACGGCATGAACTCACATGGTTGACATGGCAACGTTCAAGCAGCAGACTCGCCAACCATCAATGTGTAAGTCATCACGAAGCTCTGACGACTAATTGAACTTCATGCGTTGAATATGACATACTTGCTTTCTACGTACAGCCTTATCGTAAGGTTCTCAGCCTTGGTTAGTACCAGACCTGAGCTTCGTGATTCGACTGGATTGGTACAGAGTGACGCTGAATGATGAATCCAAGTCCATCGTATGCTTACATGCAATTGATATCGGCCTTTCTTCCGTATTTTCACATGGTCTTATGAACGTGAATCATCTTCTTGACTTCCTCAATCTACTGCTGTTACATGCTGATGTTATGGTAAAGTTCTGACTAGATATGCCGGCCGTTATGGGCAGGATCTACGACTTTTTATCGAAACCTCGAGCGCAAAGTCTGCGATATTGCCTATCGCGAGATTCAATGCAATTGAAGCTAATGAATACGGCAATGAGCTATAATGAGCTCATTGAGCCGTATCAAGTCGACTTTTCAACCAAGATCCGCACGAACCAAACTTCAAGACATGTACTAATGCATTGCCTCGTGTTCGACTGTATAACCAAGGATAAGCTGTTCTTGGTATGCTGCAGACGAGGTTCCTGCGTTTCCTTGAAAATTGATCTTGTTGACTCGAGAATGTAGACTTCAGTATAAGATATAGACCTGAACCTCGCTAACCTGATGTCCATCGCTGATGTAGTTTCGATGAGTCTGCATCTTGTGTCATCTTCACGGACCTCTTTGCTGCTCAGGAAGACTCCAACACTGCCACATTGTTTCTCTTTGACTATAAGACCCAGCTGACATCCACTATTCCACATGGCTCATCAGCAAAGAAGTCTTCACCGCTCTCCTGTGATTTTTTGCCAACTTCGCCTTGTTACATGCAAGTATAAGCCTCCGCGTATGTTGCAGCCGATCAGAAACCCACGAGATCGGAGAGAGTGCATTGATTTCTGATTACCCTTCACATAGAGTGTGGCCACCTTCTGTATGTGACTGGTGCGCGAACATAAGTTACGGACTGAAATGTTGATATAAAAGGTCGACGCCGAAGTCCACCACCACCATTCCTCTCCGTTGAAACCCAAGAAAACTGCACAACGTCTCCTATCAAGTATACCCCCCAAAGCTGCGCTATCCCTCTCTAATTGCCCGCTGACGCTAAGATACCGAATAATCCGTTTTTCTGAGGAACAGTGTTAATGTCAGTTGATGATATGGGCTTGACTGCTGTGCCTGGTTATATGATCCCACGCAAATAGATCGACTTACGGCGCTCAGCTGTATGAAGTCAGTGATGTTATCACGACTAGTATCTCCTCAAAGTCATAAGAGTACTTACAGTCTACTTCATTGGTCAGTTACATCATGTAGTCAGCTTTGGTCAAGCACCAGAAGCTCCGGCCTGAGAGCTGCCCCGGGCCACCTCTTCATCTGTCAAACGCTTGCGGGTCTGGAGAAACCGTTGTCGTAATGCAAGACTCCATTCTCTGCTTCAAGAGAAAGAGAAAGGTGCTGTCCTCATTCTATGCTTCCCAAGAAATGTGTTCCACTTACTGTTTCAGAATCTTGTGACGACTCCTAATACAAATAACCGTCAACCCATTCATTCTCATCACACGACCACCTATGCTTTATGTCAACACTCACAACTACTCTCTCGCTCTCAACCTTTTTCGTCTCCTTTGACTCTTTTGGAATATTTGGACTCTTCTTGTTACTAGGCCTGAGCCCGGGTTTTCGTCGTCTCTGTCCGTTCGTAATTGGCGAGGCAGCAGGGGACGGACGAATTGTTGGTATAGGCTGAGTCGCTTGCGTATGCTGAAACGGCATCAGTGATTCTATGTCACTAAAACAGAAGATCGCCTGGACGGAGGCGACTGACAGTTGGCGAGACCTTGTCGTAGATTTAGTCAGTAAGCTATTGTTCAACAGCGGATTATCTTGTCAACACGAACAGCACTTTGACTCTCCGCCTATGTTTTTGTTGCGTTAGCACTCATTACCCCAGATATCATGGTAAGAAGCGCGATCAGGTGAAGGCTGCCTACCGTCTGAGAAGGTTTGCTCTATGATCCCCATGGTATTAGTCCACTTTCTTCGCGTTCGAGAGCTATAACACGACGGGCTGAAGTCGATGGTTTTGGGAAGCTAGCCAAGGCTTGCCTGTGCCGGTTGTGGTTGAGCGAACCGACTCAGAGTATGACAGGCGTTCATGTCCTCTTCGTGTTCGTCACTTGTTCGGCAGGTTGCGCCGGCGTTGTTCTGATAAATCTCGTACAGCCCGCCAACCTTTTATGGCTGAGAAACTTACAAGCTGCAACACAAAAATAAGTCACTCGAAACTGTATCGGGGCTCATGCTTCAAATTGACAACGCACCGCTTCAAAAATCCCAGCCTGAGGACGGTTCAGTAGATGCCTTTCACATGCTGTCTGATTCACTCACAAACTGAACGGGGCGATGCTTAGTTTAGTTGCATGTCTAACGTCTTGCGAGGGGGTACAGGAGCCATCATACAGCTGTGCTCAAATCATCATTTCTCTTGTGTTCCTGGCAGTCTTTTAGTAACTTGGTCTCTGCTTATGATGCGAAGGTTTCTCAAAGCTTTGACTTCTTAAGCTGAATAACATACGCTGGGAAGTCCGGTTTCCGATTCTGGCATCTTTCTGCCCTCCTCAACTGCTTTCCCTCCAGCTGGCTCTCGAGCTAGGGGATAGGCTACAGCGAGCCCGGCGAGCGCAACGGCGAAAGCTGTTGCAACCTTCATAGTGTCCTGCTGAAACGACCTTTGAGCTTCCGAAATTACGTAGGTGAACGGCGAAGAAGACTCGATTCCGGAACTTTCACGGCGACACCATCACGGCTTATGTACTGAAGCGATCGAATGTCGGACCCGTATACGTAGTCGCATGCATTTGTTCCTGCGCCCACTCATTCCCGTTTTCTCGCATCATATCCACTCGATCCTACGTAACGCGCGAGATGTTCCCGATCGCGCGGCGAGTCCAATGAGAAAGGATGATTTGAGTTTCACGCATGGTGCTCCATAAACCTGGAACTTGCGCGCCAGGCCTCGGAGATACTTGCAGCGATCTTTTGTTTAATCCGTATGTCCCTCAAGTCTGATTTTTGATGGCTGTCTAGATTGTGAATATCTAAACAGGCTTGATGCGTCCAATACATAGTTTATCCGCGCATCGTTGATCTCATGGCATGTCGATCCCAAAGGTTGCAATATTGTTTTTGTAGCATGTCGACAACCTAGATGATCGAAATAAGCAACGCCAAGGTACCAATCTAGAATTCTCGCACAGAATATTCTAGCAAACTTTGAGTTTGAATTGATGCAGGACGTCAACGAACTAAGTTATGCTAGAACACCCGTCGCACATAGGTGTGGCGGAGTAAACGGCGAACGATTTTATCGAGCCGCGCCGCTCGGCTGTGGGCTGGCTGGAGGAATGCCAGCCTTCTTGTCCTCCTCATCGTACAGACGATCAATCTCATCTAGCTTCTGCTTCTGATCAGGCGACTCCAGACCCTTTACTTCCTCAATCTTCTTGTCAATTTGGCCGTCGAGCTCCGCACCCTTCTTCTTTTGATCATCCGTGAGCGTCATAAGGAACTCGTCATATGTCTTGTTCGCCTCGTCAATCTTGCCCTGGTCTGCGAGTGCGTCGGCCTGATCGACCTTCTTCTTCTGGTCTTCGTTCAAGGTGTTGAATTTCTGGTCTTGGAGATCTCCGACCTCCTTGTCCTTGGCCTGTTGCTCAGGGGTCAAGGTTTTGAGGAACTCCTCCATCTTCTTATCGGCCTCGGAAGGCGGGCCCGGCTGGGGCTCTTGTCGTTTCTCGAGGTACAAGCTGCCGACTGATCGGCTGTGCGTGCGACTAGAGCTGACAGCATTCACACTGCGAGTGTCAATGGCGGCAGCCATAGAAGAAGCGGCAACTATATCTCGATTAGAAAGGCTGTCGTCGCGAGCGTATATGGAATGAGAGAAACTGACAAGCCAGGATGATAGCACCGACGCGGACCATTTTGAAGTTGTCGTAGAAAATGTGTGAAAGTTCAAGAAGTTAATCCAAGATGAGTTATATGAGTATTAGAGGCCGTCAAGGTCTCAGGTCGTGCAAAGGAATAAAAAGTTTTTGATAAAGAATGAGGCCGCCAGGGTCTCAATTCGAGCAAGTTATGAGAAATTGTTGTTGGTTTGATGTTTTCTGAGATGGGAGTCGTTGTTGAATATATACTCTCTTGCCCTCTTTCTCCCTATTCAGCTTTCATGACAGCACCAGGTAATGCCGACGTCAAGGAAGCTTCCAACCACGAATCGTATGCGGAACTTGGCCTTGAATGATAGACCCATGGGCTGTTTTGACACGACTTAGCCGTGCACTAATACCCCAGAATTCTCTTGGCTGGTCGGAAGCATCGCTAGTCTAGAAGCAAAAGTCTCATTGAGTCAGGGTTTCTTCATGCACGGCGACCGACGACGGGCATGAGTAACAAACAGGAAACTCAACTCTGAATTAATGCAGCGGTGTTCCCCAAAGATAAGCCCTAGTCTTCAATTTTGACAGGTAAAGACTGACCTTCGGCTGGCATTGACCGAGACGTCGTTTGGCCCGCGGTCCCTGACTGAGAACACCAATTGTAGCACATCCTAAACGACCGAGCTAGGCCCTATTCAATAATTTCGTCGAGTGACACAAAGGGGAAGTACGGGATTGAGTCACTACCCGCCCCTTGCAGGATTCATTACTCGACTCTCAAACATGCGCGCGCCATTGATGATATGGACAACATGGAGCTCAGAGCTTCGCATCCTGGGTTCACCTTGGTTCAATCAAGCGCTTAAACACAAGCATTGGTATCGTCATTGGTCGGAAAAGGATCGATGGTGCAAGTCTTGACGTATACCGATAAAGGTTAAATTTCTTCTGGGAAACATCATCGAGTACGAGCAGATGCGCCGGGCAGACCGCACTCAGCTCTGCATAGCCGCCAGTTGCTTCATCGGACGTCCCACTATGAAATCAGCTAGCCGACTATCAAGGTTTGTCTTAAAGCCCAGTGATATGGTATGGGCGACTTGCCGTTACGTATTCGTAAATCGTGAAAGAAGAATTAGACTTTCCTTGTGCACCGAAGGATCGGTTTTCAACGTCTCCAAGCGGTTTATTCCCAGAGACCCAGTTCTGGAATAATCCTCATTCTTCCTGATCGGGATGCAACTGGGTCCGATACCTGTTACATCACATGCTTTCGGTGATCATGAAGGCACTCTGATGGCTTCGGTTGTCTGCGGACTTGATGATGGGTAGATCTAAGAGGAGCCATGATCGTAGAGTCCACGTTACACTCGGATTCCTACAACGTCGAAATCCCATAAGACTACGCTCATTCCCATAACACGGTTTTACTCTCTGCGATCTACCTTGGCATGTCGACGAAGCTTTAGCTCCATAAATGCTTTGGACAAAACCTTGGTACCGAACGGTCTTGAGTTACATACACGTCAAGACATCACTTCTGCATTCATTCGGTTCAGGACCGTGTCTATCTCGGTCATTCATCTGAGACGGAAACCAGCCTTCAAGTCTTTTCAAAATGAAATGTTCAATTCTTCTAGCAGCTGTTCTTGCCGGACACGGCTTGGCTGATACAGCCGCCCCCGTTTCTGGCGACCAAGAGACTACCCTTTCTGTCGCTGCATTCTCAGGTGAGCTTTCTGCTTGAGATCAATGATATCTCGATGCGCGTTGAACCGCTCCAGAAGCTCTCATCGCCACCTTGACATTTTCGAGAGCCTCCTCAAAGCTAACCTACTGCAGCCTGGTTGAAGTCCATCAATTCGAGCTTGACCAATGCTGTATTGAAGTATTACATCAATGAACCACAAAATGGAGCGGCACAGCTATCCGCCAACACAACAAACTCGACTTCGGGTCGACTTCTCAACACGACGGTGCCAATGATGCATACCAACACTTCTGCCTTGACAGATCTCAACTCTACCGCTACAGGGGATTTCATCAACGACACCATCTCGACTATCACAACAGTTGAGCCTGAAGTCCCTGAATCTACCGTCGCCCCTTCACCTGTCAAGACTGAGAGCATTGGGGATGATGCCGAAAAGTCTCTTGATCCTATTCAGTCTGAAGAGGAGAGCAAGCACCAAGTCAGCGTATCAGAAGCAATCCAGAGGGCGTTCAGAAACTCTATCTTCGTCGGCATTGTCGCTGGGACCTCTATTGGCGTCATGAAGGTCGCGGAGACCGAAAAGATGGACCAAGCACGAAAATACGTGCTTGAGTTGCGGGATCGCGCCAGCGATTTATACCAGCGGTTGCGACATAAGGAGGCATATCGTGACAGCAAACAATCTGACGCGGATCTGATCCCGGACGTGAAAGTCGTTCAGGAACTATGTCAGCACGAACAGCAACAAAAGGAATCTATTTCTTCCATATTCCAGGATCTGGAGCCTCATGCTCAAGATACGCGGTACGAACCCCACTGGCAGAACTTCAACGATCTTATCAAGCGATCCAAGAGCGAACTTGGCCAAGTCGAGAGCATGTTTCATAATTTGAAGGACATGTCGCAGGTGAAGACGAACGAAAATTGGGCCAAGATCGATACTTTCTTCCGCAGCTCAAATCAGGAACTAAGCCGCCTGAGCGTAGCGGCTGAGACGACTATTCAAGGACTCACCCGGCAACTCTCTTTGAGACTGCCAAAGACGCATCACGGCTGACATCAGAGAGATCAGAAAGTAGGAAGGAGGAGAGTCATGAGGTGCTCATTGCCTTTTTGCTACTAGCTTAAGAACCTTTCTTGATCATGTTGCGGGCTTGAGACTTCAAGTTTGAGAATGGAAGTAATGGATTCATTGACGAAATATACGATGGAACTGGGAACGCTGAGGGACTATCCCTCCGAACACGTACATCTAAGGCCGAATTGTTTAGATTGTAATTAACAGTTATTAGATTAGCTACCTGTAATTATGCTACGCCGATTGGAGAATGTTGTTGAGTTTCAAGCATTGTCTAAAACATATCTGCTCTCTACAGCAGGCTCAAACACATTACTATACACGATTCGACGAGGAACAACTTCGATAGGTGTTAATGCGAAGCATCTGATGCCTTGCAACCATCTCATATTCTGACTCAATTTCATAGCCTTTTCTACTTCATCTCTTATCAATGGCTATCCTCAAGTTACCATACGTGAACAACCTGTTGGCTGAATAGTAACTTACTGTGTTCGATCTATTTTTCAACTCCCTTAAAATCTGCCGTCCTTCGCCGGGCTCTTGACCGCATCGCGTATTCTCCGCCGGACGTAAACGCCGTTTCTGTAGAGTGAGCCGAGACTACAGAGTCTTGTATGCAAGTGACAGGTTGTTATATGCGTGATGCGTCTTTCGCCCCCACGCCGTTGTCCTCACGCATATGCTTGTTCATGTGTACAGCCATACTTCGTACCTTCGTCCCCATTCTCGCACATCTCCGTTGGAACAAGCCGGTCATCCGATTCGTGCCGCACTCGCATCAGAAACCAACAAGCATATGCGGGCAGGTTGCAGCGCAGCCGCACAAGCATGCGATTCTGATCTTGTGGTCTTTGTCTCTGATATCTGTAATGACAGATGTGTCGTTATGAGATTACTTGATCCTTCATCAACCAACATCAGCCGTCGCAGACCGACATCGAGTCAGCGTCAGGCACTGCTTATTCTCTGTCATTTGTGTGATACTATTGCCCGACATGGGCTACCTCGTACTCACAACCTCGCTTGCAGGCTTGGTCGCTATAGCCTATCTGGTCTTCTGCAAGTTATTGCACCATGATCCTCGAGAGCCGCCGTTGGCACCACAGTCGATTCCTTTCCTCTCACATATTATCGGCCTGGCGACGAAGAAAGCTGAATACTACGTTCAGCTGAGGTGAAGCTCTGATCCTTTGTGCAAAGAAGACTGTCATTAACTTCGTGATAGTCGAAAGATTGAGTCTCCCATCTTCACACTATGCCTGCCCGGGCAAAAGATGTACGTGGTGAGCAAGCCGGAACTCATCCAGGATATCGAAAAGCGATTCAAGGTCCTCGCGTTCCCGCCCATTGAGGCCAAATTTGCATCAAAAACTTGCGGAGTTACTGAAGGAACGCAATCCATTCTTAACCGCAACGTCAATGGCGATGAAGGAGACTTTGGCCTCTCCGTGGAGTCCAATGCCGCCATCCGGGCTGGACTTAAGCCCGGCGAGACGATCGATGGCATGAATCGCATCATGGTTCAAGAAATTGCAAAGTCGCTCGAACAACTGGAACCCTCACCTGGAAAATCCCGTAAAATCAGTATTTACAGCTGGTTGCGAGATGTTATCACGACGGCTACGACCAGATCCGTGTATGGCCCGAAGAACCCCTACGAGGACAAGAAAGTCGCAGATGCATTCTGGTAAGCGGACATGAGTCTTGATGACATTTCTAGTATTTCGTACTGACTTGAGCCGTTTTCAGGACGTTTGAGCGTGGCCTTTTGTCGATTGTCCTTGGCGTTTTCCCTTCAATCACATGCCGCAAGCCAATTGAAGCTCGCGAAACCGTTGCCAAAGCATTCGAGGCCTACTACAAGGCGGGAGGACTGGAGAATGCATCAGAACTCGCCAAAGAACGATACAAAGTGTCATTTCAGAACAATGTTTCCCTGGAAGACATTGCAAGATTCGAAGTCGGAGGATCGATAGCAGTCTTGGTGAATACGGCACCTGCAGCCTTTTGGACTCTTGTCTTGCTTCACTCACACCCAGGGCTTATTGACGAAATCCGCAAAGAGATTGACGCCTGCATCCGAACATCCACCAAAGACGGAGCAACAGTAAAGTCCATTGACATAACTACGCTCAAAGAGAACTGTCCTCTCCTTCTTTCTTCTTACCAAGAGGTACTTCGCTACTGTTCGATGGGAGTTTCGGTGCGAGAAGTAATGGAAGACGTATACCTCGACCAATGGTTACTCAAGAAGGGCGCCATGCTGCAACTCCCAAGCCGCGTCATTCATCAAGACCCCGAGCTCTGGGGCTCCAACGTCGGCGACTTCAATCCTCGCAGGTTCTTGCCCGAGGGAAAGCACAGCCGCCCCCGTGACGTCTGCTTCCGAGCGTTCGGAGGAGGCAAGACTCTCTGTCCCGGCAGACACTTTGCGACGAATGAGGTGCTTGCTGTCGTCGCCGTCTTCATCGCGCGCCTGGACATGACGCCGGTCGGAGGCGTGTGGGAGGAACCGACTACGGCCAATAGCAACGCAGCTGCTGTCCTCATGGAGCCTGATAATGATATTGAGGTCGAAATAAAGACCCGTCCGGGACATGAGAACGTCACATGGGACATTCAACTCCATAAGTCGGACAAGATCTTTGCCATGGTCATCGAGGACAGCGCAGAGGCAGACTAGATTTCTTTTATAAGCAATCTGATTTGGTGATCAGCTTATCAGAATAAGCTTTTCGTGTGAGTAGAGTTGTCTGAGAGCATCATGTCAATCATCAGATTCCAGGTTTTGGATGAGAAAGACGGGTAATTGTACAGGTCCTGCGCCTTCAAGCTCGAAAATATTGATCAAAGTAACCCCGGCCAATCTTTCTTCAAGCCATCTCATATCTTTTTCTCCGTTGTGTCTCTCTAGCTGTACCTGATATCAGCGAGAGTCTTAACTTTCGCCATTTTCTGATCAAGGAATGTCAACTACAAACACCCCAGTTTCTGGATTTGTATTGTTGGCGACCTGCTCCTCTCTGATCTCTCCCTGATTCCAAATCTCCTTTTCGTCCTCCCGAAGAATGTCATAAAGGGGAGACTGAGCCAGAATATCAAACTGACTCGTGTCAAAGGACTCCTCTTCCGTCTCTTCGCGTTTGGTTTTGGCTTTGCAACTAGTTCCGCCCAAGTATACGGAGTGGTCCTTGACATCGCGAAGAAAGCTCGACAACCCGTTCTTCCCCGCGTTGCAGTGAGGGTTGGTAATGCCCGTGCATACATACACGTTCTCCTCCTTGTACTGCTTCCTCTTTTCGTTCAAGTCGTCGCCGCCGAGCCAGTATTCGGGGCTGATGTGGGCGTAACCGTAGACAAAGGGCGGCAGGCGAGGGACGATGTCGTATTTGTGCGTCACTCGATAAATCTTGCCTTGAATCGACGAAGAATAAAAGTTGGCAAACGCAGGGTTGCCGAGGCGAGGCGCCCCGAACGTGTACGCATCCATCTTGACTCCCAGGTGCCATAGGTGAGCCGTCGCGAGAGTTGCTGCTGCGCCTCCCAGGGAGTGGCCTGTCGCAATAATGCGATAATTAGGATATTGTTGGCGAGCCGAGTTCAGTGCGGTCGTCACTTCCGCAGCGATCTCCTTCCAGGCATTATAAATGCCATGATGCACCCGACAATCCAGACAGAGCTCGAACGGTATCATGTCCAGATCTAAATCAGCACGCATGTTCTGAAGGCTCGCAGTTCCGCGGAAGGACAGGATAATCTCCTTCCTCTGCCGATTAACGGCCAAATATCCAGCCAAGTCCAGACCTTTTCCACTATATGCATTACTGTCAACTCTTTTACTTCCTCGTGACGTGATATCTCATTTGAAGGTTTTAGCTCCCTCTGACTTACCGAAAAAGTTGAAGGATCTCCGTCTTGTCGTTCTCCAGTGCTGGACATCTTTGCTTACAGTCCACTAGCCCTCCGATAGTCTTTTGTACATTACAGTATGCCGCTCGAGAATGCTCGAAGAAACGCTGAAACTCACTGAACAAGCTCTGGCCTGAATTGTACTGAAAGGGTTCGTCAGTACTCGTCAAGGACATGATTAGATTCTGAAAGCGTGCTTACGAGACCCGAGATGCCCTTCTTGACGCTATCTGGGGGCGAGCAGCGAACTGTGGGATTAAGAATAGTGGGAGTCTGGAATCGAGGATCTAATCCGACAGTTGCATTCTCGAGCTGTCCTGTCAATTCGTTCAATTCGACAGACTTCTCGCAAGGCATATGGTTGGTGCAAGTAGTGTTGCAGTATCCCGACTTGAGTAGTGTTTGAACACATTCAATGCCTCGGCCGTCTCCCGTCGTCTCTTTCATCGTATCGACGCAAATCCGGCGGATTACGCATCGCTGGCTCGGACTAGACTTGCCACTGATAGAGTTGCAGTGCATATCCAGATCCCAGGCTTGGGTGCCATCACTGTTCTTCAGAGATAGTACTGCCTAAGCGGATTTGTGTTTATGAGTTAGAGTTGGCAGCTTTGCGAATACCTCTTGTTGGAATAGGTTAAGGAGGTTCTCACCACGCCGTCGAGGTGATTCTTCGTCACAGTCTCCAGTACGAACTCGCGAAAACGCGTGTCGACATTAGATGAATGCGCCAGGGAGGCCAAAAGACCGAAAACGAGAAAAAATATCTCGACCAGCATCTTCATCAGACTGACAGGCGGACGGTACGAGAATTGATGTGTTGCAGGAACGGCAGGATGTACCAATGCGTTCATTTACTTTCGATACATGTAATGCCCGACTCGCCAGTGGACGATTCTGCCAAAATGATTCTGCTTCCCTTTGAACATAGGAAGTAAAATTTTCCATTTCATATTTCAGTGGCAGGATCTTGATTTGGATTTAAACGTAGTATTTAGTATCGGCCGAATGGATTCGCATCATCTCCGATGCGCCAGTCTAGGCAAGATCCTAGGATCAGGGCCATAGAAAGCCATATTTTTACAAATACAATGCCTTAAATCTATCCACTGACCTAGCGAAAACCAGGTCGGTCTTGATTTCCAGGTTAAATATAATATCAGCGCACGGTATCACGTTGCCTTAACATTGTCAGCTTTCTTCATGTTCTCAAGTGCATCAGGATGTTAGCTCTACTTGAAATCGCGTCAATGAACGTCGAGGACAATATCAACCAAGCGAAGAGTATCTACTTCGACTTGGTTTTGTCAGGCAGCGAAGAGACGCTTTCATTTTGTAAAATTTGCACGAAATGGTCATTTTTTAGTTGGAACCGACTTAGACTCCGAGGGTTTGGATAGGTTGGGACATTCCCGTTGGCATGGTCAGCGATAAAAGGTGGCTTACTTCCATTGCCGTTCCAGTCGTGAAGCTCTCGAATTCTCTCATTGACCTCTGTCTCCCGTCTCTCGTCCGCAACCCTTACAATCACCTTGTCTTCGCCACGAGCCCCGCTGAGATAGACTTCAATGACTGGTAGGTCGTTCTGGTTGGGAAGATGTGCTTTCTCTGGATCGTAGAGGCCGTTGTAGATGTCAGAAACAATATGTATTCGATGCCAGCGTTCAATTCCGAGAAGTCGAGGTGCCGGCGCATCGTTGAGCGTGATCAAATTGCGATTCTTTATCAAAGCAAGTGCAACTCGAATAATTTCGTCGGGAGACGTCCAGGCCGCGTGATAGTGAGGGCTCTTGGGTGAAACGCTAACAAGAACTCGCCTCGCTTCTGCAGATTGCATGGTGTAGGACGGGTGTTTTGGATCTGTCGTGCTGTTAACATGACGGTAAGAAAGGAGGCGCTCGGGAAGAGAGCTTGCGTACAGTCAACGATCGATAAAGTAATGGATGTGATGTGCTGTCTGAGTTGTGGAAGTTGATGGGAACATAGCAAGGAGGGCGTTGGAAATTGTGACGTCTGGTGTGATGCGGTCACCGGTGGTTGAGGACTTGGGGACGGGAGGGTAGCGCATCTGCGAATACCTGCCTAGGTAGGTACCGACGTAGGGGGGACTTTGGGTAGCTGATTCAGCGGCTGAGCACCATAACCCCGTCAATTGGCGCCCTCAGCGGCTTCTTAATCGGTTGGTACGTATCTACCATTAGGTAAGGTAAGGTACGTAACGGCCCGGACAGCCGGCCGACAGAAATGACGCCGCTTGGAAGTTGGAGGACTGCTCCGGCAAAGACGACAAGCTCGTTCAGTTATAGGGGATATGAGTCTCTTAGATTATAAGCCCCTATTACATTAGATAGTATTATATTAATAACCTATAGAATTATTTAAAATTGCTATCCTAATTATAAAGGAGTAAACAAAGAGTCAAAGAAAAAAGAGTCTCTCTATCTCTGCGGCCGTACAGTCTGTACCTTTCTGCTCGCTCGAAGCTGTTTACAAAACAAGTCCAGTGGGTGGCCGGTCTGTTGCTGTTGTAAGTCGACAGCGTGCCATCGAGTTTCAACACTCCGGTCAGCCATAGACAACGGTTGTTTGTTCCATCTAGAGGTAGCAGAGCAATTGTCTCCTTTTCTTGGTGTATTGCGCCGTACTGAGTGTTCCCACAGCACGCGAAAACTAGTAGAAGGGGTTCAGGAATAGAAACGTTCAAGTCCCGTTTCAGCGGCGACGCGAGTTTCTGCTCCGGACCCGTGCACTGCCACTAACACTGGAAACTAGGAGAGATGCGGACATGTGACAGCCGGGAGTCGGTGCAACACCCAATTGACCCAGTTGTGTCTTTGATGCTATATCATGCTTAACTCTGCTGCATCACTTCGCGTAACAAAACTGCCGTACTTGTCAGTCCCGAAAACTCATCATTTCCACCACTTGAAATAAACACATCCAAGGCATATTTAATGTGACCGCCAAACATCGCCAAAGAGTCCAGAAATATCATCGCGCGTGCTCATTCGAGACGGAGGACTGGACAAGTCGATTGACCATTGGTTCAACGCAACACGCCAAGACTTGATACAATCTCTTTGGACAAAGATACAAAACTATTCATCAACAAGGCCTGATCTGCAAAATGGCAGCATATCCTCCACTCACCCTTGGAAACAAGGCCAATCGAAGCGACAAACCAACCTGCACATTCGGCGGAATCCGCCTATCGCCATTACGAGTCCCTCTTGTCCGACGGAAGCAGACGGCAGCCGTCCTGTTCCACGGCGGATTCGCCATTGCGCTCGTCGCCAGTTTCTGCCTCGCCGCCCTCAATCCTCTCCTGTGGCCGCTGGTCATCGGTTACGTGACACGCCTGTTCCTGAGCACCGCCGCGACCGATGGCGAGCTCAGATATCGCTCTGAGTGGCTGCGCTCCTTGTCCATCTGGACGCACTTTGCCAACTACTTCCCCATGACTCTGCACAAGACGCATGACTTGCCTCCGGAGAGAAAGTACATCTTGGGCTATCATCCTCACGGCGTCCTCTCGCACGGGGCGTGGTGCGCCTTTGCGACCAATGCATTGGGCTTTCCTCGCCTGTTCCCGGGCATCACCAATAGCCTCCTCACTCTGAATACGAGCTTTCGGCTTCCCCTGTTTCGCGATTGGATACTAGCCATGGGACTGCGGTCGGTGTCCAGAGCCTCTATCCACAATCTCTTAAACAAGGGCGGCTCTGACGGTCGTGGTTCGGGACGAGCTGTCACCATTGTGATAGGAGGTGCTCGGGAAATGCTCATCGCTCGCCCGGACACCTGCGAACTAATCCTTAAGGAGCGAAAGGGGTTCGCCAAGATTGCGCTCCAAACAGGCGCCGATCTGGTCCCAGTCATTGGGTTCGGTGAGAATGACTTATACGATCGTCTCAGCGCCGGGTCGTTTCCCATCATCGAGCAAGCCCAGAGCTTCTTGCGCAAGTTTTTTGAGATTCCAATCATGTTCTTCTACGGAAGAGGTCTCTTCAACTACAATTTTGGGTTCTTGCCGCACCGCCGGGAGATTAACATTGTGGTTGGAAAGCCCGTGAGAAACGACAAGCCTGTGACAGCGCACCCGTCGCAGTCTGACATTGATCAGCTTCATCGGTCTTATATAGACGAGGTTCAGAGGATGTACGAGGCGTACAGTCGTCAATTCTCTGACGGCCCGGTGCCAGAGCTGCGAATCCTGCCTTGATCTTGGTCTACGAGCTACATTAATCTTCGTGCGATTTTCATTCCAGGCGTTATTCTATTCTCTTGGCGTTGAGAAAGCATTTCTGCAAGCGGGCATAATTGACGGGAACGAAGGGTAAAGGATAGACCATTCACCGCTATACAGCACTACAGTCATACAATGGGAATGTCAGCTATATTATCATTTACTGTACGAAGTATAAAGTGTAAAACTCATAAGTCAATTTACCAGCTGAATAATACGTCATTTACAAAGAAATACCGGGGCAAACCATTTCTCGGAAATGATGGATCGAATATTCGACGAAATGCGTGTGTGTTGCAGATTTCCTACCTTAGGCAACTGCCAAAACACCCATCGCTCCTACTTTCAGTTACAAGTCGACTCACAATTCCATCAATCTCGGATGCAGTGAAAAACGAATTTAAGCCTCAAGCTTCTTCAATTTGATCCCAATCCTCGTGCAGCGCACCGTATCGTATCGGAGTTTCTTTGATCCTCTCCTGATGGAGCCACCCGAATCGAGGTTTCACGACTCCGTCGCGACTTCGGCGACTTTGAAGAACGGCGTCACCTTTACTGTATTCAACCAGTCGCTCACGGCCCGGGGAAATAATGCTTCTCAAACTCTTCCAGAACGTCTTTACCGACGGCGACGCTCTCAGTAGCATCAGCAAAAGTCTCTTCCTCGGCCTCCTCTTACCTGTGTTCCTGGCGACATGCATCCTCGCCCAGACCGGGTGTCGCCCATCGACGCCTTCAAAGCTTCGGCACTTGAAGAGATTCGGATTGCCGGCTGCTCAGAGCAACATGTCTGATCAATACAGCGACGAGTACGCATGCCCTGAAGGCTCACCGGTCAAGGACCGTCCGTATGTCAAGGCTCTGTACATTCACCCCGTCAAGTCGTGCGCTCCCATTGAGCTGCGGCGCGCCGTTCTCACCAAGTCTGGCCTTTTGTACGATCGATACTTTGTCATTGCCGTCAGGGATGCGCCCAAGGCAGACGAGGATGCTCCTCAGCAGTGGCGGTTCATCAGTCAACGGACCAAGCCCAGCATGGCACTCATCAAGACGGAGCTGTGGCTTCCTCACGAGGGCAGCGACATCAAGGATCCTCTTGTCCAGGCTGGCGGATGTGTAGTTCTTTCGTTTCCTGACCCAGAACCAGACCGTACGCGCAGCTTGAGCCTATGGTCTCGTCTGAGGAGCTCCAAAGACGCACCCGAGGTATCCTTCATCCTGCCTTTACACGGACACACAGAGATTCAGGCAACGTCAGAGACAAAGCTCGAGACATTCGCGATCCACGACCGCATCGCCACCGGGCATGACATGAGCGGCGTCCCGTCATTCTCATCGGCCTTGCCCAAGCTCAAACAGTTTCTCAAGATCTCGCCGAAGCAGGACCTCACCATCTTCAGGTCCTCACCGGCAAGCCTGATTCGCACAACCAAGAACCTCGCTCCTTTGCGAGATATCGGCTCTCCTGCCGTGCACGCCTTTACGGACCAACAGCCCGTCAACATCAACAGCCTGTCCTCGGTCCACGCGCTCTCGTCCCTCATGCCGCCCGAGACCCGGCCCCTAAATGCGCTCAGGTTCCGCGCCAACGTATGGGTCGCAGGAGCCCCCGCGTACGCGGAGGAATCGTGGAAACGAGTTGGCATCGTGCCCCGTCGCGACGAGCGAGGCGTCCGTGTGGCACCCAAGCTTTCGGTCGTCTGCCGCACATCGCGGTGCACCATGCCCAACGTGAACCCCGAGCAGGGGGACTTTTCAAAGGACGCCTCGCGCGGGGGCGAGAATAAAGGTCGTCCGCAGCCGAGCACGGCGCTCGTTGAGTATCGGACCGTGGAGACGGGGAATCGCAAGGCCCTGGGATATCTCGGCATGCATGGCGTTCCCGAGGACCGAGACTTTGAAGCGGCAAAGGCGCGAGGGTCGGAGGTTTGCATCTCGGTTGGTGACGAGATTGACGTTCTCGAAGAAGGAGTGCATTTGTACGGATCGACAGGACTAGACTATTGACATGACTCCGAAGATTTGGCGTTCTGGTTGTTCAAGTGAATGTCGAAGCATGTACCTAACTTCTGAACATTTGAACATTGACCGGGCTCTGCTCCGTTCCGGTGAAGCAAAGTTAATGGCCTTTGCTGGTGTTGAAGTGCGATAGCCACCTCAGAACCTTGGTTTGGCCTCTCGCAGAGGCATTCATTCAGTCGGCCCACTGGACTAGATGAAATTGCTCTCAAAGCATTGGATATCTGACCTCTAAAGTAACTACCTCGACAAGGTATCTGATACAGTCCCGTACAATATGCCGCTCCAAGCGCCCCAGCCGGAACCCCCGTAACATGTACATTGAAATGGAAATCGCCGGTGAAGTGCCTTAACTCAATACAGTGTTCAGAGAAGAAGATGAAAGCCTGCCCCAAGAAGAAAGCCCAACAGCCAGGCTCACGATGTCAGGGAAAAGCGTCGCGAAGATGTCCTGCTCCAAGCTCCTACAGTCCCCCGTGGACGTAAAGTGTCGGTCGTATGGGCAAACGAAGTCTCGGGGTGAGATACAAGCGCCGCCTTGTCAGCAAAGGCCATTGGCCGATCCTATAGTGCCTTTGGCGCATGCGGTGTTGCCGGCATCCGAGTCTTGGCGCACCAACAGCCATAGTCTCCTTCTCTTTCCACCTGGACCACCACATCGATTCCCTCCTTGAGCAGGTATTCTTGCACACGCTCCCTCGCCTCGTCCATAGAGACGCCACGGGAAACTGTAATGTGGACGACACCTACGAGTCTCGAGCCCCTTTCGCCTCCGGTGCGGTCGTCGGGCCAGAGCTTGGGCGCCGTGTAGCCCACGACGCCTCGCTGATGGAGGATGCCTCCCAGCGTATTTCGGAGGTTGTACTCGGCGTCCTCGGGAACGCTCAGGAGGAGACGCTTGGCGGACGAAAAGACGAGAGGTTTGGATGATAGAAAGATGAGAATGGCGATGAAGCATGACGCCAGCGGATCCCATCCTGACCAACCCCAGACACTGGTAAGAATGGTCGACACGATGACGGACACGCTGCCAAGAGTGTCTGCTAGGACGTGCAAGTAGATTCCGTGCATGTTTTCGTTGTCGTGGAAGTGGCTGGGACTACTTGGCGATGCGCAATCGTCCTTCTTGTGATCGTGAGAGTGTGAATGAGGGTGGCTGTGCGAGTGACTATGGTCGTGCGAATGCGAGTGAGAGTGCGAATGACCGTGATCGTGTCCGTGATGGTGGTGGTGTCCGAAAGCCATCATGCCAATCAAATTGACAGCGAGGCCGAGGCTGCTGACGATGAAGAGCTCGCCGAGACGTTTAGTCTTTGTACCCTCCCACAGCCTCTCGAAAGCCTCGACTGCGATTTCGACGCTCAGAAGCCTGCGAAGAATTAGCGGTGTTGCATCGCAAAGCCTGCCAAGTTTGCTTACATGAGTAGAATGCCATTGGCGAAGCCACTGAGGGTCTCGATTTTGCCGAAGCCGTAGGGGAACCTTTGACTCGGGGGCCATTTGCTCATGACGGCAGCCAGCAGGCCGACGAGCAGGGCAACACAGTCAAAGAACATGTGTATGCTGTCGCTGAGTAAACCCAACGAATCGGTGTGATAGCCGTAGAAAGCCTGTACAGTCATGAAGCAAAAGTTGATTCTGGAGGTAGTCCAATTAGTACGACACAAGCCAGAAGCTGTTTGCGCTGGCAGCCACTCACGTCATAAAGTAGAATATCCGCCTCGAATCCTTCTCCAGCAAAATGGCGCGGAGGATGGGGAATCGAGAGGCGTAGGGCAGCAATGCCGCTGTAAAAGCAGACGGAGTGGCCTTGTTCTCGTCAATGGCTCGGCTCGGGGTATCGTCATGGGCGTGAGAATGCTGAAGCGGGTGGCTGTCGTCATGGTGGCTGTGATGGTGGTGATGTTGCTTCGGTGGCGTGTACGGCGTCGATTGCGTGCCGGGGGCGGGCGTCAAGACGAACTTGCCGCCTGCAGTCTTCTCTTGGATCCAGCCATCGAGAGTATCGAGCGAGGCAGGCGGCGGCTTGTCCCTCATGAGGGCGGCGCTCGTGTTAGAAGCGTGCGAGGCCATGCGGTTCGGGGAAAGGGACTGCGAGTGGGTATGCGAATGCGAATGTGAATGCGAATGAGGGCGATCGTGGCCTCGGGCGTCGTCCTCGAGATGAACGGGGAGCGATTCCCGGGACATGGAAGCCCGCCAGGCATTCAAGGAGGATGGCGAGCGTTGAAGCGAATGCAGATGCTGCTGGTGGGCGTGCGGAAGCGCCGACGAAGGTAAGGCAAACGGCGAGGCCATGGGTACTCTTTAGACTCGAGTCGACGTTGACCTCTGGCTATGGAAGGCGCGAGGCTGTCGCCGAAAGCGGGTCGGACACCCACTAAAAGAAGGATGGGGACTCTTGACGGCGGGTCGAGGACCAAGTTGGTGTGAAAAAGGCGGGACCTGCCCGGCGGCAACGTCGTCTTGACTGTCGAATGAGGAAGGATTGCTTGATCGACTCTGCAATGGGAAGTCGGCAATGAGGAGATATTTTTTGTTTGGTAGCGCAAGCCGCGGGGAGCTTGGATTCTGCAAAAGCCCCCCTTGGACGGCGCTGGCTCTGGAATAAGAAGGCGAAATTCAGGAAGGGGGGGGGGGGGGGGGGGGGGGGGGGGGGGGGGGCCAGGCCGCTCCAAGGAGGAAAAAAAGGGGGGCACGTGGCGTCAGAGGGTCCCAGGAAGCTACCTACAGTTGGGGCAAAGCAGAGGATCAGATTGAATGCAGTGACAAGTACTGTACAGGGGTCTGTCTCGTCACGCGCGACAAGGTGGAAAGCCAGGGCGAACGTTCCCAGACTTTTGACCTGGGAGAAGTGGTTGAATGAAAGGGAGAAGAAGATTGAGGAAAACAAACGACAGACGAAAGGACGGGATAGAGCAGCATCCAGAGAGTAGAAAAGCAAAAGCGGCTAGGCCAAGAACGTGAATGACTGACTCTGGCTGACCTGCAAAGTAACTTACCTGGCTTCGAACAAGGCTCAAAACAGCACGCGCCGGTAGCCTACTGTACTTTACGGTAGTAGCGTGCTGCGGAATGCGCGCTGCAGGTACCGAGTCTCATCTCAACTGCCAGTGCTTTGCGCGGGTGCAGCTCTCTGCTGTGGACTTTGCCGTCACCGTCTTTCTCGTTTGACGCCAACAATCGATCGCTCCATGCAGCCATGCCGGCCAATTGCTATCCTCGGTCGAGTGGCGAGGAACAACTTTACCTGCGCCCCTCCCCTGAACTGGCGCCAATCGCAGTATGTAATTTGAAGTAGGGGACTTTTCCTCCTCGAAATACTGTAAGACGTCAAGTTAATTCCGGTGTTGGCTGGCTGGCCCAATGGTCGCGCTGTTTTTGGCCTGCAGGCGAACCAAAACTCTGGGGCGGCACGGCACGAGAGCACGGGGTCGGGAATCTGGAGAAGATGACGATCCCCGCGGATTGGCCGCCTATTGCTGGCCCGTGTCGCACGTGAGGACTCCCACTTTCATGGTTCAAGACACGGCGACGACATTGCTGCTGCCGCTGCCGCTGCTTCTACATTAACGTATGTGACTGACTGTCTGGACTACTCTCGAGTGCGACGCTGGCCTATTCTCCCTTGAATCATGGCGACATGCATGGCTTTGGATACCGTGCAGTCAAACACTCCTAGATACCCCAAGGTATTTGTAGTGTATCACTGTATCTCCATCTTGCTTGCAGACGGCAAATGGGAGAGGCTGGTGGAGGAGGAGAGAGGGCCAAGGCGCTTCTTGTGCTCTGCATAACCTGCGCCAGCAAAACAACTGCCAGCTCCGGAAGGCTCTCTGAGACAATGCGACCGGCCTGCAGGTCCGCGAGAACCGGATCCGCACATCAAGGTTCACGGGCCAGACAGACCCTTGGCTTAGATAATCGTGCCCCTCCACGCCGCTATGCCCATATCCGCAGGTGCTGTAGGACGGTAGGACCCTACTGTAGGTATTCGCGATTGGCGAGACTCGAGTGCTTGTGTACGCTGTTGGCCAGTCCAGCTCAAGCCGACAGCTGCTTGCAACACTCTTTCGGCCTGGTCTACACTTTTCGACTCTTTCATCTTTTGAGTCCGTATCATCGGGGATATCAACACCAAGAATGACACCAGCACATTCGTGACAAGCGACCGTATCCAGCAGTAAGGGCATCACGGCTCACAGCCCCTCGGCCTCAACCCCTACTCTCGCCCACCATGATTGCCCCATTCCTTTTGTCCCTGCTCGCCGGCGCCGTCTTCGCCATTATCATGAAATATGGCTTCGGTTTTCTCTCATGGGCACGGCAGTGTCTCTGCGACATGATCCCGTCACGCTACCATCCGGCAGCCAAGCTCGAAGACGAACACGTCCAGATCCTTGTCCTCGGGGACATTGGCCGCAGCCCTCGAATGCAGTATCATGCCATGAGCGTGGCCAAGCACGGTCGCAAGGTCGACATTGTGGCATACAAAGGTCAGTCAGCCTTTTGAGTGAAGTGCTTCTTGACACCCTCAGCTCACTGCTGCTCGTCCATTCAGAGACGGCCAGACATCCCGCTCTCGTTGGCAACCCCCAGGTTACCATGTATGCCCTTGCACCTCAGCCGGAATGGATTGCTTGGGGAACCCTGCCCTTCTTCGTCAATCTCCCAGCCAAGGTCATACAGCAGTTCTGGACTCTCTTTTACACTCTGATGTACGCGACGCCACCAGCGCAGTGGATCATTATTCAGGTAAGAGACATTTCTTCAGAATCATCTACTTGGGTACTCAACGGCTTCAGAATCCTCCGTCAATCCCCACGTTTCACGTGGCCCTCCTTGTCTCCCTTATCCGTGGAAGCAAAGTCATAGTAGATTGGCACAACTACGGCTACTCTATACTGGCCCAAAAGTCACTGTATAAGCCCCTGGTACCGATCTATCGCCGGTACGAGATAGGCCTCGGCCGATTCCTCGGCAACGCCAACCTCGCCGTGACGGACGCAATGGCTCGCGAACTACGAGGAGGTCGCTTCAAGCTGCGAAGGCCGGTACATACCCTGCACGACCGTCCGGCAGAGACCTTTCAGCCGATCAACTCGACCAAGGACCGACTGGCGTTTCTGTCCAAGCTGCCGGAGACTAAAGACCAGGCACGCGAGATTGTGAATGGCAACGTTCGTCTCATCGTCAGCAGCACGTCATGGACTGCCGACGAGGACTTTGGCCTGTTGCTGGATGCTTTGGTCTCGTATGCCAATCCCGAGGACGACTCAGCAGTGGAGCCTCCTTCACCCATGTTAGCCATCATCACCGGCAAGGGCCCAGAAAAGGAGCAGTACCTCAAAAAGATCAAGGAGCTTCAAGATGGGAGTCGTCTTCCCGGCATCCGCGTCCTGACCGCCTGGCTTTCCAATCGCGACTACGCCTCGCTGCTCGCCTCTGCCGATCTGGGCATCTCTCTGCACAAATCCAGCTCGGGTGTCGACTTACCCATGAAGGTCGTCGACATGTTCGGCGCGGGTCTCCCCGTCGCGGCATACTCGGCCTTTGAGAGTTTTAGCGAGCTGATCAGGGAGGGCGAGAACGGGTGCGGCTTCGAGACGTCGGCGCAGCTCACCGACATCCTCCGCCGGCTTCTTAGCGATGCTGGACGCCAGGAGCTGCATATGCTGAGGCAAGGTGCCGTCAAGGAGGGCTCCTTGCGGTGGGATGAGGAGTGGGATCGCGTCGTAGCACCACTGATTCAGGTAGCATGATGGCATGTCCGGGAAACGAGCAAAGAGACGATTTTGCATGTAATGTAAATCACATGCCTTGTTACGATTATGATCCTGGAAGCTCCTATCCCCCATAACAACATTTGTCCAAAAGACCGAGGTTTCCAGACGCCGCCCAATATGCGACCGCTGCCTAGCCATGCCCGTTGTTCCGTGTAAACGCCCATCATTCGCAAACACGACACAAGTCAGTGTTCATGACAATCACTTTCTCACGATGTCGCTCTGCCCTTGTAACGCAGTCGCCGTCGGTCACCATACTCCTGTCCCACTCCTCCCCCCTTTCATCCCCCCTCAATCAGTCCTCGCCGAGGCTCTCGCGGACGCACTTGCGACAGCGCTTGCGAAAGTCCTTGTGCTTGCCCTCACGCTCCTCGCGCAGCATGCGGGCGGCCTCGACGTTGGCGGGGCTCTCGTCGTTGGGGCCGTAGAAGAGGCTGATTGTGCTGAGGAGGATGGTCTCGGGTGTCTGGACGGGGCTCCAGCGCTCCGAGGCGGCCTCGTAGCCGTATACGTCCTCCTCGGGCGGGTGCAGGATGGATATGCACAGGACGCCCGACTCGTAGATGTTTGGGTGGAAGGGAACCGGGTGCTGAAAGGTCAGCGAGGGCGGCATGTGCGGGTAGTTTGGCGGGAAGAGCATCTTGGCGCGAAAGTTTCCGCCTGTGAGGACGAGTTAGCAGAGAGCCCCCCTTGCCTAGAGCGATTTGTTTTCACACGTGGGTCTGCAAGAGGACGAGGAGGAAAAGTAGGAGGCCGGGGAACGCGAGGTGTTGGGCAAACTCACCGCCGTAGTATTTGCAGTCGTCGTTTATCATGAGCATCACCTCCCACTCAAAGATATTCCCCTCGCTGACGAGGCCGCACGATATCCCCGGCAGGTCCTTGCAGGTCTGCATCTCCTTGAGCTGCCGCCGCAGCAGCGAGCCGGCGGCCGAAGTCGCAGCCATGGTTGAAATCTTTCCACCCCCGTTGGCGGATAAAGTCGTTTGGTCCGGACACGGTTCGTTGCTGATGTAGAGCAAGGTGGATAAGTTGCCTTCTTTTTTTTCTTTTCCTTATTTCGAATAGCACGACCGGGCTTGTCCCCTGTAGGAATCTTGGAGGCTTTCAACGACCCTTCTTCTTCTCTTCCCCGTTGAGCTGCGTCCCGTCGTTGAAACGAGCCGGTGGGGGAAGTGCCGAGGGGCGAGGAGGGGGGGAACTGGAGGGAAAAGTGACTGGACTGGACTCGCGGCGGCGGTCTGGCGATGGCGGGGTGCAACGACCAAAACCCACGGGCGGACTTGGGAGCGCCCCGCTGAGGGGCTGACAGTGACAGCTGGTCTGGGCCCTCGAGGGGGAGGGGGGTTCGATTGTTTTCCAGGTCGCCAGACACCCCGAACCATTTTGTACAATTCATTGGGTCTCCTTTGCTCATGATCGAATGATGTCTCGAATGAGCGATTACAAGAGAGAGCGACAGACCTCCTACGCTCAACAGTTCGAGACCCTTCCCGACTTCTTCTTCTCTCGTCCTGCCCGATCAAGTGCATCGAGACGTTCATGCCATCGTGCTTAAACACGCCACGTGCTCGCACCACGCAGGATCAAAAGTTAAGCCGAGTTCGTTTTGAGCAAAGTACGCAGAATAAGGGGGTATCATTCATATCTCAAAACCAAAAAAAAATTGCCCGGCTTGACGGTCCTGTCACGTCTTCTTGTTCCCGCCGAATCCCGTAAACCCGAGCTGCGCCATCATGTCGTCCTCGTCGTGCTCCCCCTCGACCCTGACGTCCTCGCCATACGCCATCTTGGCCCTTTCTTCCTCCTCGCGCTGCTGGCGGCGTTTGTCGGCCTCGACCCGACGCTTTTGACGCTTCTCCTCGGCCTCCTTCTCCATCTCCTCCTCGCGCAGTGCGAGACGCTCATGCAGGCCCGTCGCCTGTTCCTTGGCCAGCTCCTCCTTGCGGCGAACGTAGAAGTCGATGCGCTCGAGCACCTCGTCCACCGTCGCCCGCTTCACCTCGGCCTTTTGCCCCGTGTTGGCCAGATGCTGCGTCGTGTTGATGTGCTCCACGAACTGCTTGTTGTCCTTGAACGTCAGGTCGCAAGCGTCGCAGTAGAAGCCCGCGCCCCGGCCGCACTTGCCTACGCCGGCGCCCGCCGGCACCAGCATCGTCTTGCCGACCTGCGCGCTCAGATCCAGTACGTTGCGCCGCGCAGTCGTGTACGTCTCGTCGCCCGTCAGCGGCTTGTGGTATTTCTTGCCCGCGAGCTTGGCCTCGTAGCGTGCCTTGCCCTCTTCCTTCTCCCGGGCCTCGCGCTCTTTTGCCTTGGCGGCATACTCGTCGAGGTCCCATGTTCTTCGAAAGTCGGTGTCGCCGGCGGGCGCGCCATAGGCGCTCCGGTTCTTTGAGTCTCCCATGGCGATTGGAATGATCTGCGCAGCCGGAGATTGGAGCGAAAGGAGTGCAAGGGTTCCGGCTAGGATTTACTCGTCATCAGGAGTTGGAGGCCGCGACCGCGCAGCTTTTGTGAGTACGTATTACTCGAATTTTTGAAGTCGGCCTCTGTTGAGGTGACGAGGAAAATGTGATGATGAGCGGCGATGTAGACGCCATGGGTTGCAGCACAAAGAATCATGGTACTTAAGCCAAGGCACGTGATGCTGCGCCGGTGACGGCAGGTTGGGACCCCTGCAGCGAGCCCCGCGGCGGGGCAGCATATGGCGATCAAGACGGGGGACTTTTTTGCTGAATACTTTGAGCTGCGTAGGCTTCACAGATCAAATATCTTCGCAAAGCAGCATTCTTCACCATGCTGTACCTCGTCGGCCTCGGTCTCTCTGATGAGACTGACATCACCGTCAAGGGACTCGAGGTTGTCAAGAAGGCATCTCGAGTATACCTCGAGGCGTACACCAGCATCCTCCTCGTCGATCAATCCGTCCTGGTAAGTGCCGCCCATATTGCGACAACGCCATAACCCTTCCTGAAGAGTTACAGGAAAGCTACTATGGCCGTTCGATAACAATTGCGGACCGTGAAATGGTTGAGTCAAATAGCGAAGAGATTCTACGCAATGCACAGAATGAGGACGTGGCATTCCTAGTCGTCGGTGATCCGTTCGGGTATGCAGATGTCGTTCCTTGCTGTGCCACTCTTTGCTTATGTTTCCTACCAGCGCGACAACGCATACCGACCTCGTCCTTCGCGCAAAGGAGCTCTCAATACCTGTCAAGACAGTACCAAACGCCTCCATCCTATCTGGCATCGGCGCCTGCGGCTTGCAGCTATATAATTTCGGTCAGACAGTGTCCATGGTATTCTTTACAGATACGTGGAAGCCCTCGTCCTTTTATGACAGGATAAAGGAGAACCGTTCAATTGGTCTACACACGCTGGTCCTTGTGGACATCAAAGTCAAGGAGCAAAGCCTGGAGAATATGGCCCGTGGGAGAAGGATATATGAGCCTCCGCGGTACATGACTGTCGGGCAATGCGCCAGCCAGATGCTGGAGATTGAAGATGAGAGGAAAGAGGGCGTGTACACCCGTGACAGCTTGGCGATCGGAGCTGCGCGGGTTGGAGGCAACACAGAAAAGTTTGTCGCCGGAACACTGGAGGACCTCTGCTCCGCCGACGAGGAGCTCGGTCCACCTCTACACAGTCTAGTATTGCTGGGAAGCAGGACACACGAGCTCGAACACGACTTTGCACAGCATTTCGCACTGGATAAGGATAAATGGACGAAATTATGGAAAGCAGATTATGGGAAATCATGACGTTTCGGTCATTTGTTATGTAACTATATTAGCCGGGGAGCATTCGTCATATATTCGTACGGCATCCTTTTGTGCGCCAACACAGGCTATACGTTGACTGCGCGCCATTGTTGCAGATCCGAGGCCGAAATCTCTCGCAGCTTGTTGACCTGCGCGGGTTTCCCGGTGACGGCTCCTTGGACAACCTCTCCAACTCGACTCATAATGTTCTTCGAGACGAGCGAATAGGTCGATGTCAACATTTTCACACGAATGACCCCGATACGAGGATCGTTTTCGGAGCCGTCGTGAACGCCGTCCCCAAGGTCACCTACCCATGCCTTGAGCGCTGAACTGTAGTGCTTCTTGACCAAATCGCGATCTGTCACAATGGTGGCCTCTCCAGATACAGAAGCCCATTCGCCTGAGCCGTTGAGGAAGGAAACGTTGATGTTAGAGTCACTAGAGAGGTCGTTGGTCTTCCCAGACTCAGTGTTGGTGTGGAACAACAGATCGATGCCGCCAGTTTCCTGTGAACGTCAGTTAACATTTAAAGGTGAAGTGACCTATGCATCTTACAGTTGCGGCGAGTGCCATGCATCGGGAGACGAGATGTGAGGTGCCTGCTTCATGCGTAGTCATCATGCCAAACTTGCAAGACTTCATGAAGTCGGTGAGATCAGTGATCTTGGTCTTGATGTCGACATCCTGGTCAAGGTTGGCTTTCTTGTACGGATCGGCGGGCTTATCCCCGACGGAGGTGTTTGAGAAGGACATGTTGGAAGGGGTTTTGCGTTGTGGAAGGCGATATTCAGTTCTCGGTTGTGATTTCGAAACGATCGAATTTCTAGTGTCCAGCGTTTTGTTATGAACTGCAACTTGAAAAGGAAAGCGCTCGCGTACTTGGTGCTTCCTCCCTGCTGTCTTTATTTGAGTGGGCAAGGACGGCTCGATTGCCCGCTCTTGCATGCACTCACTAGCATCAAGGTGACGCAGTGAGATCATGTCCCCGATCCCACTCTCATCATGACGTCAAGGCCGCCCAGCATTGGGCGGCTCGGGCGTTGTTGCATACTGTACAATTACTACAAGCTGCAGGCGATGGCACGGTGCGCATTTGTCGAAGCCTCGACTTGGCGAATCGGGTGCAGATCCATGGGGGTTTTTGGTCCAAGCAGACGTCGGGCTATTGTTGGTGCGCATGACGAGTTGAGCTCGACTTTTTGGAGGCACAGTACCCAGAAGCTCACTGATGGTCGATGGGCGGTCTCGATTCGCAGTTGGGTTTGCCAGCGCCATTCAAGGTCATGTCAGGAGGCATTTGACTTTGCGTGCAAGAGCAACACCACGTGGACAGCCAGTGGTTTCGTTCGGATACAGTATGAATCTAGGCGGCTGAAATCGTTCCAGAGTCGAGCATTGAGTGAGTAGCGACCAATCGCAACAATTAACGCTTTGGCGAAAGAACAGAACAACACGGCGGCCCGACTGCTGTGAGTAAACTTAAGCGACACCTCATTGCACAGACGAGCGAAACAGAAAGATTCGGAGGTGAAACCTGGAGGTAAAATTTCGAGAAGAAGGGCCAGACTGTGCCAGTGAGTTGCATGATGGGCCCGACACACCGTTATGCGACGCCTTCAATGTACAGCATCTTTGGGGTCGCACCCGATGGGCGCACGCCGGACAGGATCGGCTCAAGCCGAGAATGGCGTATCTCGACTTTGATCGCTGATTTCCCTGACTTAGTGGCCGTTCTCGAAGGAACGAGACATCAAAGAGCTAATTGTAGACGAGTTGACCATCTCGACTGCAGCTTGATTCTAGACTCGATGCATGTGAGATTCGATCGCCGCGCATCAAGCTGGCCGCAGTACAGTAGGTCCGCTCCGAGCTGTCGGCCCAGCTTGCACTTGCAGTAGCACACGTCTGGCCCTGCCTGTCAAGCAGTCAAAGGTATCGCGGGCTTCTGGGCCTCTGACAAAAGGCCCGCTAAAGAAGCCCCTGACATCTTGACAATAGTGAATCAGATGAGTTATATGGCTAGGCACCTTACCTAGGTAGGTATTTGAATGCCGGACACAAGTCGCATCACATGACGGCTTATTCGTCTCGACGCACGGCGCACACAATAGAGAGAGAGAATCGACAATGCAGCCGCGACCCATCATTCTTTCCCCGCGCAGCGCGGGACTTTATGGGGCCAAGTCATCGAGACCCGCACTAAGAACATGGATGGACCCGCTCCTGTAACTTCAGAAGGTGGGAACCTGGGAAGGAGCGCCCTGACGCTGAGACAAGCTGCGCGGCTGCTGCTGCCAACCTCCCGGCCGAGATCTGCGGCCAACACCCAACTTTTCCCATCTTTCTTCATCAGCACTACCCAATTCCATACCCAGTCTCCTCCATTCACTTCTCCCTCCCCCAATCGCCCGCTTCTCGAAAATTCCGCTGCTGGAAAAGGCGCGACCCTGAATTGGCCTTACTGCAGGTCTCCCGCACTTCAGCCCCTGGCTGCTACCTGGCCTCACCGCATTTCATCTGTCGCCCCCTCCCCGCCTTCGGTCCTGGTCCCTGACAGGGTCGTCGATCGCTGTACGACGGACTTGGCCGCCCCGAGAGGCCATGTACGACATCTGACCGGGTCTGCCAGAGACATTCGCTCGTTACACGAGTCTAGAAGGCCTCACTTGGCAGTCACTTGAACCTCGTTTCCATGTCACCATTCATCACCAAAGCTTCATTGTTCCGGCCTCATTACCGTTTGTCCGAGATCCTTAGCCGTGTTTGACCACCGCCAACATCCCACTTTATCTCTTCCTCCACCACTTTTCGACGTCGTGCAAGCTATCTTGCCTACTAGAGTGCACTTTCAACTGCATCGGAGCTGCCAAGTCAAGGTATCCGGATCCAGCGACGTCCGCTGTTTCGAGCAGATTGCGACTCTTTGCAATTAGGCGGCACCGGCTTGTTTTTGCACTGACACCATTCCCGGGAAAGGGTCACCTCTAGGACTGCAACGCCAAAAGGATGGCATCCTCTAGACCGGTACGTAATGACAAATATCGCAGGTTCAATTGATATCGCAATTATACATGTTAACACCCAAATCCAGTCCGCCTTTCCTTGGGAATGTCGGGATAAGGAAGATCAGGCTAGGATCGCGTTCCAACACCCTCTCCGGCGAACCGCCCAGGTCTTGGCCGAAGAGAACTTGAAGCTGAAGAGAATCCTGCGAGAGAACGGCATCTCTTGGTCCCCTGTCGCCAAAGCACATCTGAAGCAAATGGCCCCCAACACGCGCAAACCCCGTTCCTCCAAGTCTGCACCCGAGCTGGGTCGACCTCGACTGCCGACAGAGATAATTTTACGCATCATGAAGCTTGCTCTGGCCAGCCCGCATCCCATCGTCGACCCGCTTTACCCACTGACTCCGGAGCACATGTCGAATCAGGAGAAGACTCGCGGCAACCAAATCGCGATTCACTTCCTCGTCACATGCAAAGCTCTCCACGCAGAAGGCACGCGATATTTCTGGGAATCCAACAAGTTCACCTTCACGACGCCTCAGGCACTGCGAAACTTTTCTGAGCTCCCGTCCCACTTTCGTAACCACATCAAGCATGTGAATCTCCGCATCATCGCCCGCTATTTCGACGACTCACGTCGCAGACACAAGCTCCCACGACGTTATCACAACGATCTCGACAAAGATCATCACCTCAAGGTTCAGCTACGACCGAAAGAAACACCCCTCGTGCGCGGCGGATTTCGATGCTACACCTGGAGTCAGATTGTCGACTTCCTGGCTGCGCTCCGAGCACCTTACGATCCCGCGTATCGCGACAAAACAAATCCTAGACCAAGACTTTTACCAGGTCTCACGTCTTTGCGACTCGACCTCGTCAACTTTTCGGATACCATGTTACCTTTTTCGGGGTCGGAGCTGCATGATATTGCTAGTCACGAGCTCGGTTGCACCTTGAACGAAATCCAGGTCACAGGGATGCCATACAATGATGCCGGCATGAAGGCATCCGGGGAGCTTTGCGGAATGCTCAAGGACGAGGGTCTTTATCTTGATGGACAGCCGGCATTTGTCGCTCACGCTCGATATCTGCAGCCATTATCAGGTGGCAAATGGTGCGCTCGTGTGATCCGCGGCTGGAATAACGAGGGTTTCTATTCCGACTTTGACGGCTCCGACGATGATGAGACGGGAGAACACATCGTAGACGTTGGCGGCTACCATGCGAGACTTGGCACTCTGCCGCCTGCTCCCACTGAGCAAGGGCATCCGCCCTCAACGCGACCAGACGACAGCGTCGTATGGAAGCGTGTACCGGCATCTCGTGATGATGAAGAGCGTTCCTGGATTCAGTTTTCGCGATTTAGTGGTCTCGAAGTTACGGACGAATGGGACAGTGACGATGAGGGTGTCTGCCCCTGCTGTGGCGAATCTCATCCAGGTTCTTCATATCTGGAGTTTCCGGCGGAGCAAGACCTTGCTGACTGAATATAGCACGCTTACCCCTGGGGGTACTCATGATGTGAAGTGTCGAGGATGCTGAGCGTCATGAGATTGAGAGGGTGAAAAGTAGCTGTGGCGCTCCTGGACGTGATTAGATACCCTTGGCTGGTGAAGGCGCGGTGTCCTTGAGACGGCGCCAGGAAGGAATTCGAAGCTTTCTCGGGCCATATGCGGACATTGAAGAGTAACATACAGTTGTTCCAAAGTTGAAGTTGACATTACAGTTCTCCAGTCTCAATGTGGTTGATGGGATGGGTGTGAGACCGCCGTCTAAGATGGCATAAAAGTCGTGTCCCATTTTCGACCCCACGATGCGAGTCTCAGTGACATCGCCCCTGCCGATGAGCATGTCGGGGCAGGGGTGGCCAAGGGAGGGGGGCGCCACTGCAGGTCGGCCCGTCCAGTATTTGTAAGCCTCGGCGGCCTTGCGCATCGGCCGATACGTACCGCCGCTGGTGTGTCGACTTGAGTGGTGCATTTGTCAACGTCGCAACTCGCAGCACGACCAAGTCGACGACGACATCCTTGAATTGCTCATGGCACGGAACGACTGAGCTGGGGATAATACCAATACTCATATATACATTCAAATATCGGGCTCGAGGCGATGAAGGTCGTCGACCTGCGGCTACAGGCCGTTGTGGCTCTGGCGATGCTCGTGTCAATCGCCTTGTCGGAGCACACGAGCAATTGGGCCGTCTTGGTGTGCACCTCGCGTTTCTGGTTCAACTATCGACACCTCGCCAACGTCCTTTCAATGTATCGAACCGTGAAACGTCTCGGAATACCAGACTCGCAAATCATTCTCATGCTTCCCGACGACATGGCATGCAATCCGCGCAACGCGTTTCCCGGTACCGTCTACAGCAACTCGGATCGAGCCGTCGATCTGTATGGCGATAACATCGAGGTCGATTACCGAGGTTACGAGGTGACCGTCGAGAACTTCATCAGGCTGCTGACAGATCGTGTGGGCGCCGAGATGCCGCGCAGCAAGCGCCTTTTGACGGACGACCGAAGCAATATCCTGGTTTACATGACTGGTCACGGCGGCAACGAGTTTCTCAAGTTTCAGGACGCTGAGGAGATTGGCGCGTATGATCTGGCGGATGCTTTCGAGCAGATGTGGGAAAAGAAGAGGTATGGGAGCTTCAATGCTGCTATTATCGTCTCACACGCGCTGACACGGCTCAGATACCACGAGATTCTGTTCATGATTGATACCTGCCAGGCAAATACCATGTACAGCAGGCTGTACTCTCCCAACATCATCGCGACAGGCTCCTCAGAACTGGACCAGTCATCCTATTCGCACCACGCTGATAACGACGTTGGCGTCGCAGTCATTGACCGCTACACGTACTACAACCTTGAATTCCTCGAGAACCAGGTGCAAGACCTCAACAGCAGAAAGACGGTCGGCGAATTATTCGACAGCTACGACTTTGAAAAGATACACTCCAACGCTGGAGTGCGCTACGACCTATTCCCGGGGGGCGCAGAGGGTGCTCGAAGTCGACTCATTACCGACTTCTTTGGCAACGTTCAGAATGTCGAGGTGGATCGGGCCAACGATTCTGCCTTGGAGGAGGAACTCTTGGCTCTCAGCAAGACGATTGCCACGCTCCGCAGAAAGGAGGCCGAGACGGAGACGTCTGCCCGCAACACTACTTCTGTGCCGGCGAGTGTACCAAGTGCACCTATCATGAAGACTCAGGGAGTCGCAGCTCTGACTGATAGTGATCGGTGGACGAAGAAAATTATTGGAGCCACAGCTTTGGCAGGCTGCGCCCTGCTTTGGGGTCTTGGCTCCTTCCTGGAGCGGTAAGACGTCTCGTTGGCTTGATGGAGAACGTCATGCTCTTGCAATTTTTATCAGGAGCAAAAGGCGCGGCAAGTAAGCCTGTTGAGGCAGTTTGAGATTTCGAATTACTGTGCGGCCACCGGATACGACAAATGGGGTCAGCAATTGGCGCGCAATACTGCAGCTTGTTTTCTTGGGAGTAAGGCGTTTTCTTTGCGAGGTATCGTGCATAGTTCTCGTTATATGTCATTTATACCCGGATAAATACGATTGACTGAGAAAGGGGCCAGGTCTCGATCGAGAGAGTTATCGTGTTCGAGCAATTGAGGCGTCGCGACCTTGAGTATGAGTATGAAATATTAGTCAGCTAAATGAACTGAGAAGGCAGCGTGGGCGTTCGCCAATCCCTGCACAAGCTTCAACCTCAAAGTATGATATTTCCTCAAGAATTAGTCGGGCAATTCCTTCATCACGGCATGGCTCTCGCTAGAAAACATCGCGGTGCACATTGGCGACTCAGCAGCGTGTGATGGATCCGTCAAAGGTAATAATTCCGGACTACACTATCAAACCAGACCGAAGTACAGCGCAGTGTCGCCCACTCTTTGATAATCTCTGAGCATTTTATTCAAACGGCCCTCACTATTCGTACCCAAGTGACTACCTGGTTGCGAATACCTCATTCTCAACATTATCAATATTCGCTGACATGAAATATCAAAAGATACGGCCATTGGAGACGTTAGACTTTCGGTTCCGTCCCTTGGCACCGCACGCCATCGCTTGGTCTTGCGATGCAGAGCTCGCCGTCGCCCTAGATGATGCCATTCACGTCTTCTTCCCAGAATTTCCAGCGCTCAAGGCCGGAGACAAGCGGGGCGACGATGACCTCTTGCAGCCGCAGTTCTCCTTGACCCTTGAGGTCTCGGGCACGATGCGACCGGAGCCCTCGGTCAACGCCAGGCTCTGCGCAGACGCCGGCGTCGAACTCCCTGCCGCCAACCCGAGCGAGGGCTTTGTCTTTTACGGCGTCGGCAAGGGCCCCATCACCGAGTTTGGCGCGGGGCTCGGCCAGACCGTCAGGCTTGAGTGGTCGCCTACCGGCCTGGGCCAGAACCTCAGACCCGTGCTGACCGCGCTGGCTACGAATGGGAGTGTCATGGTCATGGGCGAACACATAGACACGTCGTCGACGATGGCTTCAAGCGCTACCGCGCGGTCATTCAAGAATTGGCGCGTGCTCTGGGGCCTGGGCGCTCTCTTGCCGATACCGGATGAGACCCAAGACAGCGGGTATCGACGAATGAATGAGAAGATCATCTCCTTTTCCTGGGCGCAGGAGATCCTCCCGGGCAGAGCGCTTCTGGCGTACAAAAATGACGCCGGGGACGTTGTCATCTTAGCCGTTCAGTACATCTCCTGCGAACGCACGCGTGAGACACCAGAGCAGCAGGATTCATGGAGGATCAGTGAGCTCGTCAGGTTCGACGGCCAGGGACCGCACAAGGTCGAGTCAACTTATTGGAAAGCCTGAGGTTCGAACACTAACGTGTCTCGTTGTTTGCAGGTTGTTGATCCTCATGATCCCGAGTCCATGGCATACAGCAGCGCCTTTGGCCTCAAATGGAGCCCTTGGCATGTTTCGCCGCTTTCTCGCACGGCGACGCTCGCGTACGTTGCCAACAATTACATTGGCTTCCGCCGAGTCACAGTCTTGGGCGACTGGGCATTGGGCAATGATCCGACGCTGCATATTGAGCAGAGCGACACGACGGGTATTTGCATGTCTCTTGGTCCAGATGCCTTTATCGAATGGGAAGACGCGGTACGAATCTAGGGGTTCGAACTCTAGGATACCTACTTACTGACTCCCTGTGGTCGCACAGATTTGGCCTGAAGGTGATCTAGGCCAAATGGCTAGGGGCATCATCGCTACTCCCTTCATCCCGAAACCTTTCCAGGTCGACTTGTGCGGCGGACTGGCCAGACCCATGGCCCCTCATGTCACCTCGCAGTGCGACACGACGTATTGTCCCGATGAAGACGCTTCCACCAACCCAATCACTGGTAAGCCCCGAGCACACCTTGTCGATCCTATGGCCTGACCCATCGTCGCAGGACTCATAGTCCACCGGCCCGACCCGGACGACAAGCCCTCCGTGCCGCTGTACTCGCTCGTCCGGCTCTCTGCCACGGCCGCCAACCGCGAGTGGTACCAGACCAACACCACGCAGCTCGGGACAGACGAGCCGTCGGCGATGCCGCAGTGGGCACAGTATGCCCTCAGACAGGCAGGCCGCAAGGTTCCCCGTGTGGCGGCCATGCACGGCGTCGACTCGGACTCGGACTCGGACGCCCTCGAGGATGAGTACACCCTCGAGACGGGACCCATGTCGCGCGTCCACCCGTACCGCATCCGGTTCTGGGGCCTGGCCTCGTCTCCCGGCGGCGGGTGCACGGTCGCGCTGGTGACCAAGTACAGCACCATGCATCAGCACCGTCGGCCGCGCTCCAAGCTGCTCTTTGGATGGCGAGATCCGGCCGATGAGGCTGCGCCTACGGTCTTGTTACCCCCTACAGCGCGGCTCACTACGGAGGGACGGCTATGGGAGGCCGTCTACGGAGGCCAAGGGCGCGTCGCCGACGTCGTGCCCACGATGGGTGCTTCCGATGCAGCGTCTCTTGGTCACTCGCCGAGTCCCCTGCGCGAGCGGTTTGAGCAAATCATACCGACGCAGAGATGTGTCTTTTGCGACGCCCAGATGAGCACTTACGCCCACGAAGCGACGTGCGAGAACGGTCACTCGTTTGGTAAGCCCCCTTTACCCCGGTCTTGTCCTTGTCCTTGACCTTTCTCCTTTTCACCTTTCTGGGCTCAAAACATCCAGCCCTTGACCCCTTTTCTCTCAAGAGTCTTTGGCGCATTTACATGCAACGTTCATACACACTTGTTCGTTGTGAGGAAATCAAGTCTGACCATGTCTTTTTCGTCCGCAGCTACGTGCGCCGCCTCGGGACTCGCCATCATGGCCCCCGGCGTGTCGCGCCTGTGCGCCGTGTGTGGCCTGCGCTGCCTCAAGGTCGGCGAGCTCGTTGCCCTATCCAAGCAGCACCTCGGCGATAACATCACCGTGGAGTCGACGGGGCAAGTGTGTGGGGGCTGCGGCGGCAAGTTTGTGACGTGATGTCAGGGATGCAGGAAAAGAACTTGACGATTTAATCATCATGCTTCGATGTTCCAAGTAGCCGAGGATAACAGCAGTAGGCTATGAGGGTTCATCGTTACAAGAAAATAGATTAAGCACGGAAGCTAGTATCTTCTCCATGCTGTGTGCGGATATCTACTTAATGTCTCGCACTCGTTCCTCTCGCTGCTGGGTATCTCCTCCCGGATGTTTCGCGGCACTCATTATAATAGACCTCTCTACCACAGAGACGACAGGCCCTGTCGTTGCCACCTATCTTTATTCGTACTACAGTCACAATCATACTCTCTGGGCCCACACCGATATGTGGTCATCTGAGAGCATGGGATTAGTCTCGCCCCGGTGGTTTCCGCACACAAGGCGCCCGTCCTCGGGCTGTATGGCAAGAGGATTCTCAACTGCAACATACCGTCAGCTCAGCTCAGACAACCCCCCATCCAAGAGAATCATGTCAGGGAAGGGGCTAGGGGCTTACCTGGGGAATCAAGCAGCAGCGCGGAATACCTAGGCGACCCGAGGCGCGCAATGCAGTTGCATTCGAGCAGCACCGGCGCGAAACCGTCGCCGTTCTCGGGTGGTTTCGCGATGCGACACGGCCGACAAGAGGTGTCAAAGTTGCCCCTAGATGCCCGATCAAGTCAGCTTTCCATTCTCGATGTTTCCCCTCACCAAAAGTGTGCTCTCGATCTCAGTCTTGTTAAAGAAGTGAAATGAAGAAAAAGAAGGAGGTAGACCTACCCGTCCACGTAAATCAGCTCCCCGTCATAGGTCCCGATGCACTCATTGAGATTCAGACTTGTCCGCCACCACTCCCCCTCATCGTCGACGCACTGCGCCTCGAGCGTCGTCATGCCCTTTCTGCTGTGTCCCCCGAGACTCACGTCACGACACCTGCCTCCAAACGCCGTGGTCGTCGCGCTGGACGTAGGCTCCTCGCTTGTCGTCGTGCTCGCGGTGGTGGCAGCGGCGGCGGCGGTCGGATAGGGCTTCCCCGTCGGTCGTAGGGCAGAATCATCTAGGACATTGCCAACGCGCGACGGCGGGAGCCGCATACCCACGGGCCGACCTTCGATGCCAAACTTCTTAGGCAGGCCGATGCGGCCCGGCATGGCGTCCTCCTCCCATCGTCGCTCGCCCAGGGACCTGGCCTCTGCTGCGCCGACCAAGGCGCTGCTGTAGCCGAGGACTGTTGCGAGACGCATCTGGAGTTCGACTCTGGAGTCTGGCTCTCTTGTGACGCTCCTGATGGACTAAATCGTATGCGTGGCGATAGGCAAGACTTATGGGTTTCGACTTTGGCTCAAGGGTTATCGAGTATCACGCAGGTATGAGAAGTTGCGGAGATTGACGAGAGAGAGGGACTTTTGGAGCCGAGGAAACGAGTAAAAGTAAGCTGGATGAAAAATTCACTCCACGCGGCGGGCGGTCGCTTCGTCAGGTTTCTTAGGAACGATTCGATGTAGGAAGAGTTTTGCGTTGATGTAGGGTTGCAGAGAGAGAAGAAGAAAAGACGCAAGATGAAAGATAGAGGATATGGATAGATAGGTAGTAGGATGGTGCGAGGTAGTGAGTCGTCAGTATGGCGAAATCTGCGCCCGTACAATGCAAGACGGAACAATAGGCAGCACCAGAAAGCAGTCGCAACCGCGAAGAACCCCCACTTCTTGCCTTGTTCCCATCGTCAGTCTATTCGTCCCTATTCTCTCTCTTCAGCCAAGTAAGCACCCGAGACTTCTCTCCCATTCTCACATGAGATAGGCAGGTACCTAGGTAGCTCGCCAGCTGCAGTTTTCGCATCGTGACGATGCCGAACTGACCCAAGTCGCCAGCCTCGTGTTCTCTCTTCGACTTTGCCCAAGCCCCAAACCCATGCAGCGCCAGTTGCAGCCGAGCATCCCATCATAAAGAGCATTGCCCAGTCCTTCCTTCCACATGGATCTCAAGGTCAGTAAGAGGGAGATGGATCTCAGGGTGAGGATGAGGGAGATTTCCCAGCCAACCATCATGAGCATGGGACAGGGTCGTGTTGTGAGAACGGTCAAGGCATTCAATAGTCGAGAACCCCGTTACGCGTAATACCAATCCGATGCATCCCTTGGAATCTAAAATGTCATCCACCAATGCATTCATGTCCATTCTAGGTCAACAAGATAATTATAGCCCTCGACAAACACGGGGCGAATGCTTTTCCACTTCCAGGTATGCGCCACCAAGGTAGCAGTGGGTATCACCGCGACCAGCACTGTTGAACATCATTGATGATTTGATGCAAAGCATTTACTATGTATCATGAATATCTAACGGTCGAGAAGTCAGATCTGTCTACAGTTGGCGCCTCAGAAGAGGCAAGACCCAAAGAATCGGGTTCGAGCGAGTGTCGAGAAGGGCCAAGATTAGTCTTCAAAAGTACATTCCCAACATTCATCAGGATCCCGTTGTCCGGGGCGGTTCGAGCGGTATCCATGCTGCACCTTTGCCACAAGATAACGCCAAATTCTTTTTCATCCCATTGCCCTCGCATCCTCTGTTCGAGGTTCTGTTCATCAACTCGTAGCACTCAAGATATCCGTAAGGGGATACTTGATCATTGAACCCATTGTCCTTGCTCCATCGGCCATGCGGCGCGTACCGGCACTGGCTTACGGCCCACTACACCGGGCATGGGACCGTTTGGTAGAGGTCCGGGCGGAGGACCGGATGGTGGAGGGCCCGGTCGGTGGGGAGCCACTTGCCGCCGCGCGACAACACTGTGTCCTTGGCCGGGTGGGGCCGCTCCGGGATTGGGCATCACTTTAGGGCGTCCGTAAGGATCCAGGGGAGCTGCTCGTGCGCCATTGTTCACATTCGAGGGTCGCATTTGCCCGCTGGGAATCACTGGCGGTCCTGGACGAGGAGCGCCAGGAGGCAGACGTGGCTTGACAGGACGTGTAGATAGACATGTCCGCGGAACGACACCTTGTTCTGACCGATCTAGCCGGATGACCAAGCACTAGACGTATGTTAGCGGTATGAAAGCTTACGTCAAGTACAAAACTTACCCAGCCATCGTCGTATTCGTGAAGTAGGCGGACTAGTTCTCCGATTCGAAGGGCGATTTCATCATCCAAATTGGGCTTGAATTCGAGTTCGATGCGGTGAACACCCGACGAGGAAGGCCCACCAGCTGCCGCGATAGCTACGGCGCTATTCGTCATGGGCGCTGCTGAGCCCGAGGCGACTGACGACATGCTGAACTCCGTGTCTGCCGGGCTGGGCGGCGATCCATTGCGCCTTGGGAGAGTCAAATCGACATTGACTGCATCCCTATGCATCGACGTGACACGTGCCGGGCCGCTGTTTCTATCGTGTGTCCTTACATGAAGCGAATCTTGTCCGAATTGCAATCCTCGTGCGGACCCTGGTGAGCCGCCAATACTTCGCATGCTGCGCTCCTCGACAACGGGAGATGGAACGCGTTCTGCCGAAGCACCAAAAGGGTTGACCGGTGTGTTGATTCTCGGCACGTTCGACCGGTCCCAAACGGCGACGGAGTGAGCCGCTCTGCTGGTCCGCTTTTCTTCGGTGTTCCAGCTTGTGGGGAGGATGTTACCAACATGGCGCAGGCTGATCCTGGGGGCCTTGGGATCGCAACGCATAACGGGGGTGTCGAAGGGGTTCGGTGCTGCCCGCGCTGCCAAGGCCTTCTCATCAAAGTCGTCGAGCTTGTGATGCTTTTGCTGCCTGCGACGGTGTCTGACCAAGAGGGCGACGAGCAAGGCAACAAAGGCTATTGAGCCCATGACGCCAAAGACAATACCAACCTTAGCCCCAGTGCTCGAGCCTTGGTCCTGTCCATCACCCGACTGACGCGTCGATTGGTCCGCTGATGAATGCGATGATCCATAAATCGTCGTCGTCGGTCGCGGTGCGTTTGCCTGTGTTAACCTGTCTGACACCGGTGTTAGAGTTGGGTTGTTGAGAGGCCCTTCGAGAGAGCTGGCGAACTCGAGCGTTGCTGTTCGTGTAGGCTGTTCGGGTGAGAGAGTGGAGAGGGCGGCTGCGGCGACGGCGGCGTGTTGGAGAGTCGGATCGGGTGACATGGCGAGCTGAGCTGCCGTTACTGGAGATAGACCCTCATTTTCGAAGATGGTCGAGTAGCCACCGATAGGGCCCTCGAACGTTGGATCCAAAGTCTTGTAGATGGTATGAGTGACGGTAGCCACATACTGTTGAGCGGCCATTGGGGCCTCGTGTATCGGAGAACCGTCACGGGCCGTCATGTCGAAGTCGTCCAAAGCCTGGTCCTCTGACGGTGAAGGTTCCTCAAGACTGGTCGCGTCGTCGGTCCATTCAAGAGAATCGGCTGAAGGTTGTTGACGACGGGGGTGGTAGGACTGAGAAGAAGGATTATGTGACATGGCAGGAGGGGTGAGGAGTCGAGAAGCAAGCAGCTCAGAGTCGACAACGCTAGCGTCGAGGAGTCCGAGGGGGCGGACACGCCCAATGGTGCGTCTGGTAGTCGAATCTACCGCAGTGACGTGAAGCGGACGTGTCGAGTGGAATGTGCCGTTTGGCGGAGCCGAAGGGGTGAAGAATGTATTGATTGGATGGGCTATCGGCCCAGGGACGCGCCTGACCTTGTCTGCCGAGGCACTGTCTTGGACAGTCGGCGACGAGCAGCCAGTCAAGGAGTCAAGGGAAGCAACAGAACAAGAGACAGTAAGTGAGAACGACTTGCACTGGCAACTTGATTTGCCAAGGAGGAGTATGATGCCAAGGGACCACGAGGGCGATGTCGAGGAGGCATGCGCAAAGGGGTTCGTTTCCCTTGCGACCCCTCGTCTAATCGGCTGGCCGGTTGGTGTGTCGTAGAAGCAATGAGTATTAGGTATCTCGGTCCAAAAGCAGATGACAAAATGAAAGCAGAGCCGGGTTCAGTCGAGAAGAGAGAGAGCTATTGTTCTGTCGAGAGCAAACGAGTGTGAGAGAGCGAGAGGACGGTGTTGAAGGGTGTCAAGTCGTCATGACGATGGACAGCCGGTAAGGCATTGATGGTCGCGAGCAAGCAAAGAAAGCAGGCGACGGGCGACTCGAACTCAAGGGTCGACGGACGGCGTTATTTTGCAAGAATTGGCAAGACGAAGATCCGGCAAAGCTTGATGAGAACCGGTGAGGAAGGTGAGAATCAGGGAGTGAGAGTCATGAATTAGAAGGGAAGTAAACGAGGGGGGAGCAGAGGGAGCGGCTTCATTGAATGAAAGGATGAATGAATGGATGGCAAGAGCGAGAGAAGTCGGACAGGTAAGGTAGAGATGTAAGTTAAAGGCTGGAGGGATGAGAAATGCTGTTTAATGAAGCGCCTGGTGCAAAGGGCGGACGGTCACCCGGGGGAAAAGGGCGATGTTGAAGCAGCCACCCTCGAGTTAAGCTAGGCAAAGATGTCAGCGAGTCCCTATTTCACCCTTGACTTTGTGGCCTCTGTCGCACACATACCCTGACTGTTCCACGTGAGGAGGAATTTTACGTCTGTCTTTTTTCCTCGCACCGAGGAGGGACGCCCTTGGTTTGCGAGCCTGTCGTCTTGGTTTATGCCGGCCGTGATGGATTCGAGCCAAGACCTTGATCTCCACGTGCAGCCAAGTAATGCCCGGTTGCTGTAAGCAAGCGTCACGCAAAATAAGGTATAAGTATTAGTACTATAGCACCGTGCGGATGTTTTTTTGTTTCTTGGGGCTGATGATTGTATTCCGTTTTCTCCACAAGCAAAAGCCACCGATAGGTTGCTTGAATGTTTATTTGGAGGATGGAGAGAGGAGAAAATTTTGAATTCGACGATCCAAGGCAGTCTGGGGATCCAACGGAAGGAGCTGGCTTGCTGTCGCCCGGTTGTTGACTGCTGCTGGAACACGAGACGCATGCCACCACCAGTGCCTACAGGGACTGTACTTTCAGGTGTGTACTTTGTGACTTCCATGTTCCGAAGCACAGCACCTGCACGGATTGCGCGCAGCAGGTAAGGGTTCCACGTCAACTTGGCCGGACGCATGGGCCATTGACGGGGTCCTGCCACGCGGGCGGTGTCCCAAAAGGCAGTGCTGCAAGTGAAAGTATCTCGGCTACAAGTGTGCGGTAGCTCACAAGTATAATCATATTGCCCTCTCCTTCTCTGCCTACGGTAGGTAAGGTAGGTACTAACTTGGGTGCATCAATTGATCTCCTATCCCCCTCTGCTTTCTCTCCCTCGTCTCCTATCCAAAACCTCCTCCCTCTCCCTTCCTCACAAGAACGCCTATCCTCCGTCAAACTTTGGGATGATCCTCCTCAAGACACAATTGCCAGGTTGTCGGTACGTATCCTGTTGTAGGCGAGCACATGGCAGACTTGCCGCTGAAACATTCTCCACCCCTTCAGGCCTTGGCCCAGTCATGCGAGGCAGCTACAGGCTACAGGACGCTGAGAGGGTACTCTCATTCTCGTCAAAATCACGAAGTAAAGCAAGTATCTGTCTCTCCCAGGAAGCTACAGGGGTTTCGCTCCCGCCAGCGATCGTCCGATAAGTCGATGAGGACTCCGCTTTTATCAGGGGTGCCGGCCCTGCAATTGGTCACATATCCCCTCGCCGCCGCTAGCACTGCTTGATCTCGGGGAAGGAGCGTTGGTGTTTGGCGCGGTACATCCGGTGGGAGTCGGGCAAGCGGGATGGAGCTTCTAGTGCAAGTGTCCACACTCCACAGTCCACTCGAGTCGTCTCCACCTTTCGCCTTCCATCAACTTGCATCCTGCAGTCCTAGTCACGACTGCACCAACGACATCAGGCATCGAGCAACACACAACACGCAAGTTTGCGGCGCTGCGCGATAATCTCAGGTCTGTAACCTCGGCGACAACTGTTCTGGGCTGTCAAACCGTGAGGGCCCGTGAGGATGGGAAGCAGCTGTTTAATCCCGGACAGCGTCCGTTCCAGGGCGGAAGGGCAGCTTGATCACTGCTTGTCTCACGACCCTTTTCCAGTCTACACCATCACTCACTCCGTTATTGTTGTCTCCCTGCTTTGACAGTTCGTTGTCATGAACGGCTAATGACGTCGACTGCGGGCGTCAGCTGCCTATAGTAGGTGTCTCCTTTACGACCGCCAGTCTAGCCACGTTCACGACAGAGGGGCTATGCGACGGCATCGAAGCAAACTTCGAATGCATCCGGCACCGTGAGCTGATGGGTCGATGATAACATCGTACTATCTGTGAGGCTGTTGCTTGCAAACAAACTTGTCGTCCGTGCTTCTCGTATCGAGCGGAGAGAAACCGACGACCGGGTCGACTGAGTATTGTGCCACTCATGGGCGGCCGCTCACGCAACGAACCAGATCAAAGGTCCTCCAATCGACGTCACGCAGCTAGCGCCGGTTCCTGGTCTAAAGTGCTAGCCCGCACTGATGCTACCATTTATAAGTCGGCTGTACGAAGTAGTCCTCCTTGGCACTTCGCTGCCCGTCAAGCCCGCACGGTCGCGCAGTGGCCGGCTGAAAAATAGCGTTTGGCAGTGCAGGCCGTCGAACCATGAACGTTTATTACGTAGCCTAGCAATCTGCTTATCATTCCGAGGAAGAGTCGAGGCGGTCATGAGCCGACGCAAAGGCCTTCCAGAAATGGAAGTTCTGGGCTTCGATACGGGAGAATATGGGCCCGTGGCGCATGTTTACCTACTTCGTACCTAGGTAATTACTTGAAGCCGCAATGCTGTCAGTGTGGACCTCTGGTGATCATCAAGCCTGGAACTCAACCGCCACGGGGCTTGGTCATAAATTGTATCATGATGCGCAATTGTCCTGAAGTTGAAAGATGCCTGTTGAACGCTGGAAACTCTGTCTTTGGCTTCAAACAGGTGTGTGAGTGCTCCCACGGGTTCTTCTTGGCGTCTTGACGAGTCATATAGGGTAAGCTATGGCAGCCGGTATCACGTAGTTGAGGCGTTCGTAGTCTCAAACTGTTCCGCCTCGCCTCGCCTCTTATCGCCTTTTTCCAACCAGGGCTTCATCTCTAGAATCTACCACCCTTACGTCTTATTAATTTCCACATCTATCAAAATGTGTGATCACAGTCACTTTTCTTCTCGATTGACAAGGTTCATGTAGAGACTTGTCATATTTCCATGTCGTCCTGGAACATGCGGAATGCGTGCCGCCATTGTGCGAGTTGGCCTCGCGTCTCGGGTCATTCCTGAAAAGAGCCAGATACCGCGAGTGGTAGGCCGAGACCAGTGCTCTTCAAGGCACTTTGGTATTCTTTCGGTTGCTCTTGTCCCGACACTTTTCGCTATTCATGTACATCGCGTTGTGGTGATACCAGGTCATCATAAGTTCATAACCATGGCCGCGCGCACACACGACACCTCAAAGAGCTGCTCATATGATGTGCCTCGCATAATCTCTACATCGTACTGGGCGGAATTCCCGTGTTCTTCTATTCCCGTAGTTTCGTATGGTCCAACACGTGACTGCACCAAAGCTTCAGTCCATGAACACTCCAGGGCTTGAGCCGGTTCACTTCAGTCGCCTGTTCACACCTGTTCACCAGCCTGTTCAGGGCCCTGTTCAAGGACATATATACCATAAGTCCATCACCTCTCTCAACAGCTTTCCCCTGCGAGGTCCATGGTGTAGCGGCTAAACAACCGCAGTGAGCCATTGGAGACAACCACGGGTTTCAGACACACCGCCAGCCCTGGATGAAAAGAGCCTTTCGGTTCGAAACTCCGAGCTGGATGAATAAAAAACATATTTATACATATCGGTGCAAATTAAGTATCCCGGCGTCACGAAAGTGCAGGGACGCGCTGTAGTACCTCGAGCTAGGATCGATAACAGAGGTAGCAGGGCGTAAAGGAACAGTAAGTACGTGACCGGCAAGATAAGAGGACCAACGGGTTCTCTTTTGCTAGTCGCTTCTTCTTTTTGTTGAATTTGCAAAGTCGGATATATTCTTCGCGCTTCTTTTTAAACGAGCTTGAGTGTGGATGACTGCATGGGAATCGGGCGGGTGACGCAACTGCGTTCGACAACTGGCGGACATGAACCTCTAGGTAAAGAAAACTGTTATAGACGACGGAGAATGCGCTGCGTATCGTCATCTGTCGGTGCTGCGCTTTTAATGATGCGTCTATTCATGGATCCGCACTATATGCTATAACAGCTATCTAGGCGACTCAGGTCAGCCAGCGCGTGTAAATGCTGCAGCAGCGAAAGAGAAGAGCAATGCCATGCTATGCAATTCCATCATGATGAAGCAAAGAAACCGGCCGTACACGAGTCAAGAAATGGCAGCATCTTGGGGGCGCAAAACGAGGCTCAACCGCATCATGCCCCCGTCCCGCCCTTTCACCATCTACATGGAGTCTTCCATCTGCCGACTCCTCGTCTTGGACCAGCTGTCGCGATCGTGCTTGCCGCCCTGGCTCTCGAGGCCCATGCCGCGCTCGACCCATTCCTTGCTCTCCATGTGGCTCAGACGACTGAGGGCGCGGGCAAAGGCAAAGGCCTCCTCCTCGCCGGCGAAGAGGTTCGAGTTCTTGAGCTGCTCGGCGTTGTGCTCGAGGTCCTCGAGCATGCGGCTGACGTCCACCTTGGTATCAGCGTCGGCGTTGCCATTCTTGTTATTAGAGGACGAGGAGCTCGCGGCGTGGTTGCCCTGGATGAGGCTCTCGGCAATCTCGTCGCGCGAGACAAACAGCTCCGTCAGGGGCTTCTCCGTGGTGAGCACGAGCTTGGCGTTGCCCTCGTAGACGGCATCGATGAAGGTGATGAAGCGGCGGGCCAGGTCGCGCTCGCGGACCGTCATGCCGGGCACGCCCGTGACGACAAAGGCGTCGTAGCAGCGGACCAGCTCAATGTAGTCGGCGGCCGACTTGGGCCGGCCGATGAGCTCGTCAAAGGTGAAGCAGGCGCAGCGGCCGCTGACGCGGGGCACGTGGATCTCGCGGCCCCAGACGCGCTGCGTCTCCGGGTGCGGCCGGTGGTCCTCCGGGTCGCCGAGGAAGCGGAACCAGCGGTCGGCGTGCGACTCGGCGTGGCTGTCGAGCGGCGTGTGGTAGACGCCCGAGGCCGGGCGCGGGATCTTGCGGTAGTCGGTCGGCGAGTCGAGGTTGATGACGTGCAGTCGGCGCTTGAGCAGCTGGATGGCCGGGATGAAGGACTCGCGCTGGATCCCGTTCTTGTACAGGTCGTCGGGCTGCCGGTTCGACGTCGTTACCAGCACCACGCCGTGCGACATGAGCGACTCTAGTAGCCTTGTCGAGGGGCAAGGCGGGAAGACGGGTCAGTCGGCGGCTGCTCTCTTTCTTTCTCTCTCTCTCTCTCTCTCATTCTCACGCATATATTCTCTGTCTCTCCGCGTCTCCGTGACAATGGGGGACCATGCTGCTTCAAGCCGGTAGCTGCAGCATCAACGGCCAGGCGGGCGCTCTATACCTTCTCAGAATCATGGCATCGGCCACGTCGGTGCACTGGAACTCGTCAAAGCACAGCACGTTGCCCTGCTCGGCAATGTCGGCGGCCACGTAGGGCACGGCATCGACGTCGGCGCCGTGCTCCGTCTTGAGCCGGTGCAGCCGCCGGTGGACGTCCTGCATGAAGTTGTGGAAGTGGATGCGCGTCTTGGACCGCACCGAGGGCGGCAGCGTGTCGTAGAAGAGGTCCATGAGCATCGTCTTGCCGCTGCCCACGTCCCCGTACAGGTACAGCCCGCGCGGCAGGTCGGCGGGGATCTCGCCCACGCTCGCCGCCCGCGACGCCTTCCGGGAGCCGCCGCCGCCGCCGC